>JAWQRM010000144.1:0-28598 GCA_033557675.1 Coptodactyla brooksi
AAAGTTGGTGATAAACTACTCGTTCTTAGGGGGGTAACTCGTAAGGTGACCAATTGTCCTCCTTTGGGGAGGACAGCCCTTCTTTTGTAGGTTCTGTCCTTCCTCTAAAAGTGTCCTCCTTTCCGATATTTTAAAACTAATCTGTTAATCCATGTGAGGGTACAGTTCGGTAACGGGCGATTATGCAGCGCATGCGCAGGGTATAGAAATATAGACCTAAGGGAAATACGAAATTATTTCTTTCTCATTGAATATTATACTCAGGTAAGTACAATTCACGTTTTATTAATTCTTTAATTTAATTTTATTCAACCCTGGTTTCAACACAAGTGTAAAATAATTTAAATATAGATTTAGTAAAGTTTTGTCGCTTTTGTTATTGTTTAGTTTTAATTATTAATTTTATTTATTCATAATCAAGAAAGAGGTAATGCCATTTCAACGAACAATTGAAAAAGGAATTTCCATTCCTCATGTCAAAGAGAGACACCATTGTTTTCTGCAATATTTGCAGAGGAGAATTTTGTATTGCAGTTGGAGGCAGAGCAGCTATTACGATACACTTGAATACCAACAAGCATAAGCAATCATTAGATGCATCAGCTTCCAATACTAAAGTAACAATTTCTTTTAAAACTTCTAATTATTCTGAAGATTAAAAACGGTTAGCTGTAATGGAGGGAGCATTTGCATATCATACTATAATTCACAATCAAAATTTTCTTAGTATTGATTGTATAACTAATTTATTGAAAAAGTTTTACAATGCTAAATTCTCATGTGCCAGGTCAAAATGTGAGGCTATTATGAAATCAGTATTTAAAAATTACTGTGATAAAATACTTGCAGAAGATTTGAATAATGCAGCATTTGTAAAGGTTTTATCTGATGCATCAAATCATAATGAAACCAAATTGTATCTAATACTAGTAAGGTATTAAAATGTTACCAAGGGCATTCAAGTAAACATTTTCAATTTAGAATCAATTGAGGGCGAAACTGCTGAAATTGTGTCAAACAACTTATACAGAGTAAAAAATGAAAAGAATTTGAAATCTAAAGTTGTTACACTAACAGGTGATAATACAAACATAAATTTTGGTGAACGAAGAATAATCTCTATGTAAAATTACAAGATTTACTCCAAAAGAAAATACAAGGAATAGGTTGCCATGCCAATTGATGTAGAAGTAATAATAACGACAATTTATATCTATTTTAGTCGTTTTACTGTTCGTTTGGCTACTTTAAATCAATTTTGTAAAGATGCAAATGTTGAATACAGAAAACTTTTAGGATACTCAAAAGTTAGATGGTTCGCTCTAGCACCTGCTATAGAGCGTGTTTTACAATTATTTGAGCCTCTTCGTTCATATTTTTTAAGTTTAGACAAATGTCCAAAAATTCTGGAATCTTTTTTCAATTATGAATTATCGGAGATGTTAATATATTTCGTACATAATCAAGTTACTCTGTTTTCCACAAAACGATTCAAAAGATTGAAGGTTGAAGATATTGCATAAGTCTTATTTTGAACGATTTTGTCCTTCAATATAAATCGGGATTTAAAGAAAAATTTATTCCTTTAATAACAAAAAGAAAATTGTCAAACTTAGAGGAATCAAATCCGGGCATAACGGAAAAGTTTACCGAAGAAGTGCAGAATTTTTACCAAACATGTTTCCAATATGTCGAAGAATGGTTTGAAACAAATATCACAGGAAATAACAGTTTTCCATGGTGTTTTTTGACTTCACCTCAAGCAAATTGAGCAGATATTGAAAATTGTGTCGAATTTTTATCGAAAGAAATGTCTGATATTAAAATCGATGACAATTGTCTGAAGAAATTAGAAGACTGAATGTATATTTAAATTTCGATAAATTAGAACAATGGGAAAATCAACATGTTGACATTGATAAAAGATGGGTGGAAATACTTGACCATTTCAAAAATGAACACATTCCATATAAAAATTTTGTTATTCTTGTTAAATTTACGTTGTGCTACCCTGGAACTGATACAGCAGTTGAAAGTTTTTTCAATTGGTAATGATGTTTGGACAAATGAGAAATTAAGATTGAATGGTGATACTCTAGCGGCAGCACTTACCGTAAAATTCAACATGAAGGATTGCTCCGAAAATTTCCAGTATATTGTTACAAAATGATATATCGACAAGAAATATTCATTCAACGAAAAATAGTCGCTTAATTAAATAATTAAAAGGAATGTAACAATAATACTATATAATACATAAATATTGTACTTTTTCTTACATTTTTTTGTTCACCTTTTCATTGTAAAATATAAGAGAAAGTAAAAATTGGTCACCTCATTCTACGTATCTTTATTTTCATCGAATTTCTGTTAAATATAAGTGCTCTTTTCAGAACAAGCAAACAGGTTCTATTTTATTACGGTTTCCCATATTTGTGAACTGCAGGAGATATCGTTTATTTGAAGTTAGTTATATTTATATGGCACATTGAACAAATAACAAACCCCATTATTTATTGTAGAAAATGCCGAAACCTTTAACAAGGTAGTCAAAAGAACTTATTGCTAAGTTGGTAAGCTATTTTGAAGCAGAACGTGACAACGGTGGGCCTTGTCTACTGGTAGCTGCTAATAGGAGGTATGTTGTTTACACAGTTTTGTAAGGAATAGTAATGTTTATGTTTACTTATATGTTTCTAGAAAGTTGCAAATGCTGTGGACACTAGCTTAAGTGCAATTAGCTCTATATCCGAAGCTGTAAAAGTAAACCATACGTTAAGTAACACAAGAAGGAATGGACAAAAGAGAAATGTGTACGGAACATTGATTCATTTAGGCAAATAGCAATTCACAATACCATTTACACCATGTACAGGAGTAAGGAGCATGTAACTTGACAATCACGTTACCCCTGCTAAAATGCAACGGTACTTACCATGGCGGATTTAGTAGAGATTTGATGGAGCTACCTCATATAACTCTAAAACGTATAGTCCTTACAAAATTATATGAGGAATAAAAACTCACAACAGCCCGAACAATTTGTGTTCTTAGATGAAACCTGGATTTTTGAAAATGGTTCCGCAAACATATTCCGTCAGGATAAGGTAGCCCATCTGTTAAAGGAATAAAACAAGAGGGAAGAAGATATATTATTTTGCATGAAAGGAATGAAAATGGATTTATACCTGACGCATCTTTAACGTTTTTTTTTTAATTTAAAAGAACTTTCTATTATCATTATGGATAATGCCAGTTATCATAGTACTTTAGAGTACTTTTAAAATTACAATTATTTGTGCTAGTGCAACTACATAAACCACCAAAAACCTATGGTACCTCTTCTTATCATTGCATATTTAACCCCATCGAGCACATTTAGGGCTTGGCAAAAACCTATTATAATAGGCATATCGGAAGAGATAGGTATGGTGTGGACAAAGCATTGAATATGTGGAAAGAGGGTCCAAGCCAAATAAGTCCTAAAATGTGGTCAAGAACAATTAACACACCGATAAAATAATTGAAGATTGGTGGGAAAGGAAAGTGCACATTGATTATGCAGATGCGGCAGCAGTAATTATAAATTTAGGAAAAGAGTCAGACAACAGTTGCGATGATAAGAAAACTTATGGGGGCTGCTCGTTCGCGATGTCTATCGTGATTGCTGTCAGTTCGCCACCACTGCTCAGCTGAGAAAGGCCAGTCAAGAAGCCTGGGACCGCGTTGCGATACAGCAGCTCATGAAATCGGTAGATTTGCTTCCGAAACGAATTAATCTGTTGATCAAAAGTTGTGGAAGATCCATTAAATATTAATGTTATATGTGGTATAAATTAACAATTTATTGCACTTAAATAAATGTTAAATTTGTTATGAGGACCTAAATCACCTTTACGCTTTTGAATGGTCTGTTTTTGATTTTTTAAAATAACTTTTTTAAAACGAGAGATATCGATCAGAAATTTTATCTGATATAGATCAGAAGTATTAAAAGTAGTTTTTTAAAGTTGTGTTATTTCTTTATCGCAGAATAGCATGATGTATATAAAGGTATGAGTATAGTAAGATAAAATTCTTCATTTGATTTTTATCCTACTTTTTAATCCGATAAGTGCTAGGTTTCCCTTTAGACTGATTAAAGAGAAAATTGGCAAATCAGTCTGTGAGATGGAAAAAGAACAAGAACAAACCATAAACATTGTTTCTATAATGACACCAATATTGTGCAATACATCTACCAAGACAGCAATAATAAGCACAACCAAGGGACATCTGTCTTGAATCTACAATTGTTACATTTGACAAAATTTCCAATTAAAAACGCTTTCTTTAGAATAAAAAAACACTTACTTCAGTCATATTTCAGAAATGGATCCAAAAACGAAAAATACAAGTGACCGTAATCAAATCAAGATATTAACGAGGAGTTAATATATATACCGAAAGCGGTATCTTTAATTTTATGCTTTTATAGATCATGCACAACTAGAAGTACCTTGTTAAATGAATATAGGCAACCAGTTACTCAAGTCGTAATTTATATGTATACTTTTATGTCGAGCCTGGTATATTTAGTTAAAGCCCAGAACGTGAAGTCAAAAACTGTAAATGATGTGCATCGTCTGCTTGAGTATGTATAGAAACAAATGTTGCCAACATAACACGACAAAATGGCTACATCAATTTGGAAATTGTGGTACAGTAATTCGTCAATTAATACAAAAATATGTTCGAAATTTGCCGCTTCCATAAGATCTGGCCATCACTTGAGGGGAAAACCGCCTGGAGTAGCCAGAACTCTTCGACAACGGCTTGAAGGTTACTGCGAACCCGTCAAATATTTGAGGTTAGTAAATGAGGTTATGTATGTTTTAGAACTGAATTATAAAGACCCAGAACTATATTTTAAAGTAGATATAGGATTGCCGCCCCCGCAAAAATTGAGAAGTACATACCTTAAGAAAAGAATAGAGACAACAAAAGCAAATAGAGGAAATGCTGAATTAGAGAAATTGGCAAGGAATAAACAGTGTAAGTTATATGTTGAAAGTTGAAAATTTGTCTTTCAAGAGGTTTAAATTAAGAGAAAAACACAGTATTTTTGTGAAAAGCAGGGATATGTTTATTTTAATCTAAAATAAAGACTCTGAGGTTGTAATGGAACACTATATCATCCAAATGGCTGCCTTGGCTTTTCTCACAGGCGGTCATTCTTATGGTGAAATTTTTCATCACATTTTCGCATAATTGTGGCTCTATTTTGCGAATAACAGCTCTGTCATCTTTGAGCGCTTGAATCATTATTGGAGCATAGGCGTAAACATTATCTTTAACTTAGCCCCAAAGAAAAAACGGCCCTTATGTACATAAAAGGACCTATTATGATATATATGTCTATTTTGTATAAAATTTGATAGAAAGAGGTTTTTCAATATTCTGATCACAAATGTAACAGTATTTTTTAATAAAAATGTATAGAGATTTTTAAAAAAATTATTTTTAACTTTCTTTGACTGTTACTGTTTATTAATTGCTCTCTTGGCATACAGTAGTTTACCAGTGGTGCAAATAAATTGTAAAATTAAAAAAAATTGCAAAATTTCACTAGCGAATTTGTATGGAAAATTAACGTTTTCCGATAAATTATATGAGGATTGGTTGAATGAATGCGGACTTTTGCACAAACACCGTAAATGTCCGAGTTGTGGTGAGAATGATGTGAAAGTTTATGGAAATCAGGGACAATGCATGGTATGGACATGTAATCGCCGCGCTTGTAGGCAAAGTAACAAAAAGTCATCAATGGGTTCTTATGCTGGCACGTTTTTCGAAGAAGTTCGAATCAGTCCTAAAAAGGTTTTCAAGTTATCGTATTTTTATCTTTACTAATCAGGTACGTTTGAACACATTGCTTACGAAACTAAAATTACGATTAAGAACATAATTCAGTACATACAGTATTGCCATGATATTTTTGCTAAACATTTCTAAACCCAGTTCTTGATTTGAAAAACTCTATTCTGTAAAATTTCATACAAAAAATAGTGGGTCCGCTAATCTACATAAGGGGCAAAAAAAGTTAATGATGTTAAATAGCACGATCTCGGCGGTCAGTTGATGTCTCCATTTCGAGAAATCACAAGTCCAGGAAATTTTTCATGCAACAGAGCAATTGTTCTTCAATTCTTATGTGAGGTAGACTTGATAAGCCTTTAAGCCAAGATCTTTATGCAAAATGCGGTGCAAACTGGCTTATGATAGGCCCAATCTCTGTGATCGTTTCGAAATGGACAAACCTGGGTTTTCAGGCACACTCTTAGTTACAGCGGCGATATTTTCAGTTGACCTAACCGGGCGAACACGAGTTGGTGTCTTCACATCACTAACTTGTCCGAAACGTTCAAATTTATTGATTACTGACCAAAAGCAGAGCCGTTTTTTACGAACCGTCTCTGTGAAATTTTCACTACTTTTGTAGTGAATGTTCACTATTTCAATGCGTTATGTGAGTTCACATGTGTTAACTATGTGAAGTACAGGACTTTCAAAAATGTCCAAATCCCATGTGACCGTTGATTAGGCAACCAAACTTGCAGTGTGGTAATGATTAAAATAAAACACCCTAACTGCCACAATATTTTTAACCTACTTCGAAGCAACCACATGATCTTGCAGTTCCGAAAAGAACTATTTTGTTTGATATTGACTAAATAAATGATACAGTTTTAATTAATAATAAATTATAGCAAACATTTTGAAATGTTCAAATAATGAAAAAATACTTAGTTCTTGTACGCCTATGTTTGAAATGTCAAGAGCTAGTTACTTTTTAGTGACACACAAAAATTTTACAATACTACCAAACTATGATAAAAAAATTCTTAGTACAGGAATCTGCATTTGAGTACGCGGGACTTGGATATTTCTGAAAGCCCTGTATTATTTGTCTTACAATAAAGAATTAATGTTTTAGTATAGTAAATACAGTACAAAATAAATGTTAATTTATTAATCGTTAACCACCTAGGATGCTTTTCAGTTATACAGCTTCCTTATATCGGTAAATGAACTTAATTGATTAAGGGTTAACGGTAGTATGGTTACTACATCAATTGTAATAATTAACTTTGCTTACTTACTTAACAATTTTTAGAACAAAAAGTTCGTTCCCGTATTTTTTTTTGACCTATTTTATTATATGAAGATATTTTCAAATTCTTATTCAAGTTTTATTTATCGCTGAAATAATTCACCATTCGTATTACTTTCGTCTGAACTGTTATCACTTCCTTGAAAAACTGCCTTATCTTCGATACCATCTATTGGTAAGGAAAGCAGTAGCACGACATTTTTCATTTTAAGGTGTAATAAGATACAAATTAATTAAATATTTATTTTTTCTGTATAATATTAGTCTTTATCTTTGGATTAGAAAACATTTTTACACCAATAATCTTAATGAAACTTCAACCCAAAATATTTTTAGGTGAAAAAACAAATTACAGACCAATTGATATACCCACAGTTCCTAAATTTCATATTTAGTCCTCCATACAGTCCGCTTCCTCAGCATTGTAACATTCACTACAAGTAAATGCGGTATGATCCCGGCAAATATTCCTTAAACAAAACTTACACTATCCTTGACTGTCCCCTCCTTTTAGCTGGACATATTTTGCAACTTTCTCTGCAGGCATCCAAAGATGTGTTGACTTCATTACTCAGCTGCTCGTCATTTTGCTTCAAATGATCTCTTATGTTTCTTTTCAGTTTTGTTCTCTGTATGTATTCTTTTGTCAGTTATATTCCCATAATTACTCTATTTGATAATTACTGCATTTCATAATTACTACATTTGCTCTCAAGATTATCATAACAAGAAGACAAAAAAAGAGTGTGTACTGAATACGGTTTTACTTTTTCGTCCACTTCATCAACTCCTCCTTCCGCCTTATTGTAAAAGGTTACAACCAATTCTTTCAATCAGATCAGTTCTTTTTGGATACGTATGGCAAAAGTGTAGTAGCAGTATTTGATTTTGACAGCAGAACCAATCTATTATAAACCAGTATACCAAAACCATGTTAAAAAATCGTGTAAATTGATATTATTTTTGATAATTATTTCTTTTGCATTAATGAATTACTTGTTACATAAGTGAAGTTATGTTTCATTCCAGATATCATTGAACACGTTTCCTTTAAAGACTTATTATTGACTTTTTGAATTTATTATGAATGTTTTTAGTATTGGTAAATCTTGATGAAGCAAAGAAGGATTGGTTAGATAATGAAGGACCCTACCAGATTAAAACAATAGCAGAGCATTTTGGTATTTACGATCATTTGTTTGGTGATGCGTATTTTATTCCTAGAGTGCCTTTACATATACTTTATGAATGTGAAAACGGGTGCGTTCCAGTGCATTATGGGAATGTCGTCAAACCATTTGAAGCTGTTAATAAACCGCTAATCACTTTTGAATCCGATAAAGATTCTCTTTGGACTTTGATTTTAACAAACCCAGACGGGCATTTAACTAAAAAGGATTCCGAATACGTCCATTGGTTCATGTAAGTTTTTACGCCATGAAAGTTGATTCGTAAATTCATTAATTTGTAAAATGTTTTAGTGGCAATATTCCTGGAAATAACATTGAAAAGGGAAATGTTATTGTTGACTATTTACAACCTTTTCCTCCAAAAGGAACTGGATATCATCGACATGTCTTTATTCTGTACAAACAGGATAAAAATATTGATTATGAGTCTTTAAAAAGAGAAGGGAAATGGTATAAAATCAATGTTTAATTTAATTAGAATATTTTCTATTTATATAATTTTTTTTATAGTTTAGATTTGGATCAAAGAACTTTTTCTACATTGGAATTTTACCGAGAAAGACAAGATTATCTAACCCCAGCCGGTTTGGCATTTTTCCAATCGGATTGGGATAAAAGCTTAAGAAACTTCTACCATAATACCTTAAGTAAATTAATTTTCTAACTACACTATATATATTGTTATAAATATATTTTATTTATTTTTTCAGAAATGAAAGAACCAATTTTCGAGTACGATTTCCTACCTCCTTATATAAGACCACAGGAATGGTTCCCATTACGAAAGCCATTTAATCTGTACATGGACAAGTATAGGGATCCAAAGCAGATCAATAAAGAATTTTTGGAAAAGAAATTGAGGCAAGTTCATCCATTCAAAAAACCTGATGCTCCGCTGCTTTACCCTAACGCTCAGTATTTCGAAGGATACGTTCCGAGTTGGTTGAAATTGGAGATCAGGAAAGAACGTCTAAAATGGGGTAGAATAAATGATATTGAATCGAAATAAATGTTCGAAATAAAAAATATTTATTAGTGAATGTTTTTTTAGTGTTGTGATATAATTACTAAAGAAATTCAAATAATAGTTAGAATAGATCTAAAACAAATATTTACTTTAATAAGTAGCTTCCTAATTATACATATATGGAGCGAAAAATTATTAAAGTGCATAGTTTCAGACAGAATTAATCCTATAGTCTGAAAGGAGAGTGGAAATAATCCTGTTCTCAAATTATATGTTCAAAAAACGGCTCAATTTAGTGTCATTTAGTGTCAGCATTATTTGTCATTGAATAACAGGGTATTGAACAGTTTCAATACCTAAGGATTAAAATTCTATGAAATATCCAACATAATCTTGTAGTAGAGGTCCAAAACCAAAAGCAACGGACATTATTTTTGCACCAAACAAGATGACACGGTATGGACTAATTTATCTTCTTTCTGCTTAAATAAATATCTAAATATTATTGTCTGATTAGGATTTGATCCACATATAAATGTTCGATATTCAAGAAATTTAGCTGTACTGATAAGTTAGTTTTGCACATGCACCTTCTTTGTTCAACAACACACAAATATGTCCTTCCTAGCACAGGTGTATCTCACTGATCTGCTCAATCAACTATTCTACAATAGTAGTTTTCTTATGTGATATTTTCGTTATGTGAGGTGAATAAAGTGTCTGGTTTCCACCAGGCCAAATATCAAATTATGATTTTTTATTTATTGATTTTATTAGAAGTATAAATCAATGTCCAACCCAATTGGATTGTTCAATGGAGAACTCAACCTAATTCTATGTTGAATATCCCTGCATTTATAATTTGAGTTTCGGATTCCTCAGAACCTCGTTTTCTTCACCCACCATGGGGACTAACTACGCATAAATTAAACTCATAATTTGAAACTGATTGGATTTTGACGAGTTAACAAATCTCCAGAATCTTTTCTCGGTGAGAAATAAATGAGGTCGTGAGAGGAGCATCATTACCACACTTTGTTACTCTAGTCATTGAACATGTACCTTTATTTGATTAATACTACTATTTAAATGGTTTAGTTTTAGAGCCAGCACTTTTATGCAAATTGTGTAGTCCTTTGATTGAAAAAATTGTAATAATTTTTTGTTTAATAACCAATTATTAAACAAAAAATAACTAACATAGCCATTAATCGTAAAAACAAAACTTAGAGATTTGACTTCTTTGGCTTTATAACAAAGTTAAACAATTGTTAACACTACACCAAAACTCAAAAATACATGCATCATCAGGATTCATGAAGGATTAAGTCTTTGATCCATCCTGATCATGCGTTCGTGTTGACTTGAATTTTTATAGTTCTAAAGGAAACAAAGATTCTATTCGTTTTGAAGGAACACCTCATGAATCTCTTAAAAATATTTATTTTGAGAGGATAATGAAGTAACCGAAATATTTAGCAATACAACCACCTATCATGATATATTTTTGGTTTTTTTCCCTTTAGAGACAGATTTTCCTTCCTTAAGTTCCTATACAGTGTGTATTCTTGGACAAGGCATAGCCAGTGGAAGGAAACGCTAGAAACAGCAAGTAGGTAACACAGAAATAGAGATGAAGAGTGGATTCATCATCGGTAAGGCAACAGGCCTGCTTGCCAGACAGAACACTGCTATGCCTAATTAAATTTTATCTCCTTTAAAATTTGGTATTCAATATCGTGCCATCGGACCAGAAAACAAAAATCTGTTATTATAGTAAATAAAAAAGGATTGTAAAAAATTTTGTCAAATAAAATAAATTCTAAAAACCCACTTGAGCATAAAATAAAGTAAATTGTAAATTTGAAAACTTCAAAATTATAAGTGGAGTTAAAATAGGTTACTTTGCGTAGTTAAATATCCTAACCTTTCATAGAAATTGCTTCTAACAGAAAGCATTTCAGATATGATAAGGTTAGCTACATTTATTATTTTTAGCCCTCGGTAGTAAAATTTTCTGTTCGTGCATGACCATAAAGTTTCAGAAACCCCTGTAGATAAGAAATCGTTTGGGTATAAATCTGGAGGCCATCAGGGACATTTAATACTTTGTCGTATTCGTCATGCGGTTTGGAAAATAATTTGTTTATAGTTATTTATACAACAAGGGATTGAAATAGTTTTGTCCGCGGGGGAGAAATACCAAGTACTGAGCCTGAAGAGCGAAGGACATAATGTCCCGAGCGGATAAGTCAGTTTAATCCCATGTTTTATAGAATATTTTATTTTTTAATCTTTTAGCTAATTTGCTAAAAGTTAGCTATTAAATTAAAACTTCATGCGTACGTCCCTTTAACGTCAAAGTGACAGCTAATGTCACTTTGACGTTAAAGCGACGTACGCATGAAGTTTTGCCATTTATCAGATTGCCGTGATCGCTGTCAAGAGCAGTTTTACTTTAACTCCCTTGTGTTTAAAGTAATGCTTTAACCCCCAAAAACTAGCAATTAAAAACGTGTTTTAAATGCGAAATGAAAATAAAAATATTTAATATTCAGTTCCACAATTTTTTTTAACAACACGCCATGAAATAATTGTCATGGGAATATTATTTTAGTAATATTGGGTGAATTTTGTTTATACGGTTGGTGTTGTTTCAACGGTTTCAACTAACTTCAGACCGCTAGTACATACATGTAGCTAATTTCTAGTCAATTGGAAGTAAATAAAGGCGCGAAATGTAATAGGTAATGCCCTCGTATATTTTCTAGTTTCGTGAAATTAAATAATCGCTTGCCCTGTAAGTTTCGTTTTTCAAATATTTTAAAATGGATATAATCGTTGATCCCGCAGTAAGGAAAATGTATACCAAGTGTAAATACCGCGTTAAATTATGGGAACACCAATTCAAAAAAGAGCATGGTAGGATTCCCTCAAAGGTAAATACGTTTTTTAATGAATTTTTATTACAATACAATTAATAATGAACTTATTTTACAGTTGGATATAAGAGAAGCAGAGAATGAGGTTAAATTTGCTTATAAAATGTATTTTGATCTCAAATCGAACGCTTTAGAGCAAAGTTTTAAGGATATAGATGGCTTTCAATCGGATGATGAAACAGAAACGGCAAGTACTGTAGAACCAACTTTGAATTGTGAGGATCTTGAGTATAACAAATTAAATGAGGAAGCATGGGGCGAAAACTTAGAACATCAAAAAACAGAGGTGGAAGAAGAATTAAAAGAAGAGAGTAATGTAAATTCATTATTTTCAAAAAAATTGTTTGACGGATCAAAATTTTCAAAGCGTAATCCACGTAAATCGCTATCGTTCCAAACTAGAAAAAGCGATGGAAATTTAAATACCTCTAAGTCGCTTTCACAACCAGCATTATCTAACACAAAACATGTTGTTGATAATTTTCAAACAAGTTTATCGCAGGAGTTTGTGAATGATTTTGCTGGTTCGTTAAGTTCTAATGTAAAAATTATGTCTGCACAATCGAACATTAATTCAACATCTTTAAATATTATACAGAGTGTTCTTGGCAATGATTATAAACCACGTAAGACTTTGGACACAGGCTGGCTACAAAGAGTTACCGAAAGCGTCGGCACAGAGAAAACGGAAATTAATGTTGAAAATTTCGTTATTAGTCAAGAGTACGTTAAGCTAAATCAGTCTAAAAGTAACCGAGGGTATGATAGCGATGAACTAATTGAAAATTCTGATGACGAATCTTTGCAAAGTTTATTACATCCGTCTAAGAAAATTAAATTTGACAACAGTATAGTTAGGATGAATACAAATACCAATTTAGGTGAAAACAAAATCCTCATAAGTGATAAAAGTGATAATTTAAAAAAGACCACAACTATTCATCCGGAAACTACAAACAGCACCGAATCTTCAAAAGAATCTTTTAAAATTAACAATACAGCAAGAATAATAGAAAGAACATCAAAGAATAAAGCAACAAAGCCTAGACAATCAAAATCTAATGCTAAGAAACCGAACTTGCCAAAGAAGGAAATATCTGCTACTCGGAAATCTACTCGTCAAAAACAATACAATTTTAGAGAAAATGATTCAGAAAATGAGAACAATCCATTTACTGATGACGATGATGACAAAGATCCACAATATTCTCCAACTAAAACTGACAAAAATGATGATGTATATAATTTTGAAGACAAAGACCCACCACTTGAAAAAAAGAAATTACGTAATTCGAAAAAGAAGCAACTGCCGGAAGTAAACATACCACAAACGCAAGTTTACGAATTGGAATACTCTGTGAAAGCAAGAATTGTAACCACGCCCCGAATAGCGAACGTCAAGGAAACGATTAAAAAGCAAAAGGAAAAAGTCGAAAAAAAGCCGAAAAGTCAGCAAAGCAACAAAGACAAACTGGAAGAAAAAGTTGCATCGGGAAATCTAAATGAGAATTTCGTGAGAATTAATTTGAAGAAGAAAGTTTTCGTGCGTGGCAAAAAGAACTTTACCTTTTCGAAACATAAGAAGAATCTGTGGAAAAAGAAGAAACAAGAAGCATTGGCGGGACCCGACATGGATATGTCAGGTTGTGATGGAGGAGTTTTGAAGTGTTTTCACTGTGGAGACATTGGTCATTTTGCTAGGCATTGCCTTAAGAAGAAGAATGACACTTTATTGCCTTTGGACGCTGTGGAAGATGAGCCATGCTCAATTCCTACACTGGAAGAGGCAGAAAAGATGGCACAAGGAAGCGCTTTGGCTATAAGAAAAAGTAATAAGAATAAACGGGAAGGTGATCCTGAATGTAGTATGGTTAATGATGTTAAGGAAGATGAAAGTAGAAGTTCTGATAATAGTTTAGATAGTGAGGACGAACTTTTATTAACAGAAGCTTTGAAATTAGAGCAGTACGTTAAAAAGTTGGATATGCAGGAATACTTGGATTCTACAAGTTTAGTTAAACCTTATTATAATTTAACAGAAGACGGAAATATAATAGGTATGCATTATATAATTGAAAATTGTTCCTAACAGGGAGTAATCACGCATCAAATTTACATATTTATATATTAAAATATCTATAAACTATTAGATTGTTCGGAAAGAAATTATTTTTTTTTTGGTAAAAATGAAAGGCACTTTTCTTAGAGAGTATAAATATTTTATGTGATTACATATTTACCGTTTTGGTCCAACACCTTTTGCCACCTTTTAACATCAAAAAAATGATGGCAAATTTGTAGAGACTGAAGAAAAATTTGTAGAGATTGAAACAAGTAAGAATCGGAAGGTGCCAGATCTGGAGAATATGATAGGTATGGTAGTACATCCTATCGAAGCGTTAAAAGCTGTTGGGGAGTTACCAAACTGGTATGCGGTCTCACATTATCTTGGTGGAATACTATACCTTTTCTATTGATCAATTCTCATCCGTTTGAGTGAATCATTCAATTTGTCCAATTGATGACTACACTTTAGAATTGACCATGGTATTCTTCCACAATTTTTGGAAAGAAAATTGCAAACAATTTTGCAAACATTTTCAAAAAGTTTTGCAAACATTTGCAAAAAACCAGTTTGCAATCAATCATGTGGTTTGCTCAGTTGAATATGTCCAATTACACTTTAGAATTGATCGTGGTATTCTCCCAAACATTTTGAAAAGAGCTCTCA
The DNA here is from genome assembly GCA_033557675.1 of Coptodactyla brooksi. Classification (NCBI taxonomy): domain Eukaryota; kingdom Metazoa; phylum Arthropoda; class Insecta; order Coleoptera; family Scarabaeidae; genus Coptodactyla; species Coptodactyla brooksi. Next base: position 14,984 of record JAWQRM010000144.1, read on the forward strand.
AAAAGTTTTCCAAATTTGCTAACAATTTTGTAAATTTTTGCAAAAAATTTTGCAAACCAGTTTGCAAAAAATCATGCAATTTGTCCAGTTGATGATACTACACTTTAGAATTGATCGTGCAAACCAGTTTTAACACTGGCATTTTGTTAATACATCTCCATACACATAGACTAATTCTTTTCTCGCTTGAACTGCATTTTTACTTTTTCTGTAATAAAAAAAGCAAAGTGTGCCGAAAATGTTGTTTTTGATTCTTCATGTTTCACAAAAAGAAAACAATTGCACAGAACCGAACAAAATATTTATACATATGGTTTAGAATGAAGTTGGTTGATTAGAACACAACTAACGCCTCTGCTGCGAAAAAAACGAAATTACTTTCCAAACAATCCAATATTTGCAATCTTTTTAACATCTTTGGACTAATTGATTTCTACAGCACATAGGACGGAAGCTTCATAGTGGCAACTATGTATCTATAAAGCATACACAAGAGGTACAATGGTGACGCTTTTATAGCTTTTCAAAGTAGTAAGTAGCTTTGTGTAGCACCCATTGTCAGTTTTCTGGAAGCTGCATGATATCGTTGGCAGTACCAGTTTTCTTATTTTTTCGAATGGTGCAGTCTACAGCTTGCAGAATGCCTCGAACGGACTCGTGCGCATACAGTGCAATGCTCTTGTGCTGTATGCGCACGAGCATTGTCATGCAAGAACTGAGTTCTGCATAAATTGTCGGTAGAAATTGTCTTGATTAATTATTTTGTGCGATAGACTGGCAACTAAAGCATGGCTGTGTTCCTTCTGTCACAGAGCAGGTATGCGTCATTTGTGGGGAATGCGCATTTGCTCTGAGGTAAGGCAGGTCTATGATATCGTTTTGTGTAAGCTGCTTTCCTGGGTTCTATTGCGAGGTGTCTCTGCGACAACATTGCCACTATTAAAGTTCCATCCCTCACATATGAGTATAATATGTGCATATTTTTGTTAAACTTAATTAATGTAGATAATCTCCAAGAACATTGCAGTTTAATGTTTTATTCTACCTTTTTAGCAGGGGCCCCTCTTTAGAAAAAATAAACTACCTCAAACAAACGTTTATTTACCTACAAATTATTGGTAGGTAAATAAACTTATATTATCTGAAACAACATACTCGAGATCGAGATGGTCAAACTTGGAATCTAACTGGTCCAAACTAACTATGCAAGCACATAGTTAGTCCAGGCCATAAACTCGCATGAGTATTTTTATTGAAGTTGTAAGAAGTGACATACAGTGCACCTAAAAATATTTGCAGAAAATTCCAACAGGATAGTTTTTCGATTCGAACACTCTTTTGTACATCAATCGTTACTATTTATCATGGGTTGACCATTAAAAAATTCATAATATCTTATACACCCTAATAAGTATAGATAAATATATCTATACTAATCCACATAAAAAGAAAATGAAAGGATTAGTTTATCTTGGCAAATAGAATGTGAAGATATGGCTATCTCATAGATATCTCTAAAAAATATCTGTGGTCTGGATTTTGTCTGTGATCAATCATTTGGTGACCCCTAGGTCTAGGTCTAGGTCTTCTTATTTGTTACATGGTGGATATGTGACAACGCACTAAACACACAATATGTGTGTTTAGCATTATCATAGTGAAATATAATTGTAAGTAAACTTTATTTAAACTACTTTACTTACAATTCATATATGGACGAAATGTCCTAGGATTAACATCAATTTAATATGAAATATAATTCCTTCCTGATTTTCACTAGTTGTTTACAGTACACATCTGAATAAATTGTTTAATTCCTTGAAAGCAGGTCAAAATACATGACACATTTGTAATCCCATGAAATTGTCTTGTGACAATTCAGCTTTTGTTATGGGTTGTGCTGGTTTATCACATCTGCTCCATAATCTTTTTCCGTTGATGTTATTGTCAACAGTTTACTTCTGATCATCAGTTATCATTCGTTTCAAAATTGAATCGTTTTCACTATGCTTGGGGTAAAAATCACAGATGTAAATCATAGATGTGAAATGAATCTCTTTCAATTAATATGGAACCCAAATATCGAGTTTTTTTTAATGAATTCAAGCTTCTGTAAATGCCTGTTGATGGTTAAAATCAACTTGGAGTTTTTCACCAATGTTATGTATTGAAATGTGACGATCTGATTTGAGTATAGTTTTGGTTTTGTCACCATCAACTCCAGTAAGTCAACCGAACATTTGGTAAACCAATTCTGACAAGTGCGTTTTGTTAAGATTTCAGCATCATAAATTTCACATATTTCTTTATGAGTATCACTAGCTTTCTTGCCGTTATGAAAATAAAAAAGCAAACTGTGACGAAAGTGTCCGTTCTTGCACTTTATATGAAACACAACTCCAAACTAAGACCTGCAAATAAAATTATATGTAAATTACTTCGAAAGTAAGATAGAAGAGAGTTCTAGAAAATGTCTAAATAAATAAATTATCTCATTGATTTATTTATTAAATCATTCAGAAGAAATTACCAAAGCCATCTCTCCAATCTCTCCATCTTCCAAGAAATATTACACAATTGTGTAATATTTCTTGTCATCCGATTAAAAAGGTTGTATTTTTTTTCTTTATTGTGCATAAACTGTACTTTGTGCGTAACCAACCGTTCCTGCATTTGGCCTTTCTTTGTAGTATACACTGAGTGGCCAAAAAATTGGAGACACCTCTAATACTCTTTGGAATCAGAGGCATCTCTAATTTTTTGGCCACTCAGTGTATTCTCTACCAAGAAAGGCAGAATGCAGACATTTTAGTGTAATTGCAATGAATTGATTAATTACCAAATTTTGAAAAATTTCTGCGTCTTATTTCATGGTAGTCACAGCGATTATTTGTCCAGTCTAAAAACAGATAACATTCCTCCAAAAAAAAAACCTAAAACTATCTCCAAAAATCTCCTAAAAGCTAAAACTGTCTCCACCTGCAAAATTGTGAAATGCTTTTTCTTTTACTTTTAATTTTAGATGGGTTTCCTTTTATATCGGTTTTGTGTGTTTATCGACAAACTCTGGATTGAGAAAACCCATTTCTCTGTATCCACCAGTGGTAGATGATTTTCAAATTGTCTGGTCCTTAATAAAATATAGCATAAAACATACATATAATATTTCTTATTAATTTTTCTACCACCTAAAGTACAACTTTTAAAAAGAATGAGGAGCCTTGTTGCTTGTTAAAAACAACGTAAGGAAGGATAATTATTGGGCAATGTGAGCAAAAGGTATCAAGTTTATTTGACCTTTATTATTAAGCCGTAATAAAGGTTAAATCATCTTATCTTTAAGGCTTCTTCAAGGCTGACAAACTGGTCTAATCTAACTAAGTACAATAGCTAATGCAATAAGAAACACAGAAAAATTTAAAATATTGATTTAAAGTTAAGAACATCGACTTTACTTTAAACATGTTCACAATTGAAAGAGCAAATAATACAAAATAATGCAACATTGTGTACTATTGCTCTTATTGCTTGCTATCTTGTTTCCTTTGATTTTTAGCCTTATATTGCAATAAATAGTAATTGAAGATTTACCATCATATGTCAAATATAATTAATCAACCACTGCGAGCTCTTCCGAAACTAAAAAGAATTGAAAGTGGTATATGTTTAATGGTGAACTTGTTATGCTTCACACAGAATTATTACAAAAAATCTAAATCTTACAATTATTGAGAACAGTTTTTTTCAGATACTCCTCAGGAAGTGTCTGACACATTAGCGATGTTTGGACATTCTACGTTCCGGGCGGGTCAAGAACAAGCCGTAATGAGAATTTTATCAGGAAGATCAACATTGGTCACCTTGAGTACAGGTTCTGGCAAAAGCTTGTGCTACCAACTGCCCGCTTATTTATATTCCAAACGAGAACCTTGTATATCTCTAATTATATCTCCTTTGGTATCTCTGATGGAAGACCAAGTAGTTGGTTTACCTGGATTTTTAAAAGCCGCATGCTTGCACACTAATCAAACAAAGACGCAGAGGGAAAAAATAAAGGAACTCATTAGTTCTGGTTGTTTAAGTATACTTCTGGTGTCACCAGAAGCTGTTGTGTCTGGAGAAAGATCTACCGGTACTGAGATTTTTATTTTAAAGGAAACTTTTTTTGAATTGATTTTTCTAGGGTTTGGATCATTTTTGCGTAAATTACCGCCTATAGCTTTTGCTTGCATAGATGAGGTACATTGTGTATCTCAATGGTCACACAATTTCAGACCGTCGTACTTAATGATTTGTCGGATACTTCGTGAACAGTTAGGGGTGAATATAATTCTTGGGTTGACAGCGACTGCAACAAGGTCGACTTGTGACAACATAGTGGACCATTTGCAAATTCTCGACGGTCGAAATGGAATAATTAGCGATGTTCCTTTGCCAAACAACTTAAGGCTAACGGTATCGAAAGATCCCAATAGAGATCATGCTCTGCTAACCTTATTACTGTCAGAAAGGTTTTCTAATTATAAAAGCATTATAGTTTATTGTACAAGAAGACAGGAATGTGAAAGGGTGGCGACATTTTTACGAACATCTTTAAAGGAGGAAAAACCTGTAAATGATGAAAATAATAAGAAGAGGAAGAGAATGAGTTGTCAAGCAGAACCATATCATGCTGGTATGGCCGCCTCTAGAAGAAAATCCATACAAAAGTCTTTTATGTCTGGAGAATTAAGAATTGTTGTTGCTACAGTAGCCTTCGGTTTGTTGTTTCTTCTATGCCATTCGGTTCTTATAAGCACTGACGACATATTCTTCTTTAGGTATGGGTATCAATAAAACTGATTTACGAGCAGTTATTCACTATAACATGCCAAGTAGTTTCGAAGGATACGTGCAAGAAGTTGGAAGAGCTGGTCGTGATGGTTTACCCGCACACTGTCACTTGTTTTTGGATGCCCAAGTAAGTAAAATTTTGGACAAGTATTCTTCCAGCAATATTTAACTGGTAATAAACTTTGAAATACCTTTGTGCGAATAATTTTCTAAAACAATGGCAAAATAAACAAAGGAAATTCTTCCAGGTTTTGATGTACATCATTGCTTAACGTTTATCACATTGTAATCATCTGAATTTCAGGACTGAAGTGACATCAAAAAACAATGTGAACTGTTGTTCACATTGTTTCCCAAAATCTATTTCTTTTAATTCAGGTAATGCTGATAGTTTGTGCATGAACTTTGGCAGTAGATTCTACACATCATTTTAAAAGCAATTAACACATAACTATATTTAACAAATAATCTTAGTTCTTTTATTACTGAGCACTTTATATTTTTATGGACCTCACTGTATGGATTTAATTTTTCATAAGGAATCTGACCTGCACTTATGGTGGGCAGACATGTAGATGTATATCAGTGATGAAGAAAGCTCTTAATACCAGCATCTGTAATATTGGAAAAAATATATAATACTGGCAACAAAAGATAGACCTGAAAATGTTTATTTTGTTTAAACTGGGTTTTTTTTTTAGATTGGAGTGTTTTTGTTGGGAATACTTCGACTACAATTTATTGGATGCTTTACAACAGAAATTAATAACCATTTTAATAACTATGAGTTTTTAAATATTTGTCGTACAAATTTCTATCAAAAGAACTGTTACATAGGTCATTATATACAACTGGATCTGGTTTTGTGCCATAGGAAAATTTCGCAGAAAACCGCATTAACAAAAATCACATAAAAATACATACCTTGAAGAATTAGGGGTACATTCTCTAATATTTAAAAACTACATAAAACCATGACAACGGGATCAAATTGTTCTCAACCTGCTATAAAAAGAATCAGGAGGTCAAGAATGGCTAAAACAAATCTTAAAAAAATGTATACAAAACAAAACTTTTTATGTAACTTTTTGTACTAGCTATTTATTTTTATTCCAAGCAATAGATACACAGGTATGTGTATTTATTTTACATTCTTTTCATACATATTTCATCGCTATTTGATTAAAATATAATCAATCAATATAATATGTGGGTTTCTTTGTGAAGCACTATAGAATCTAATGTGTCACTAGAGGAAGTATCCACAGCAGAATTAGTGCTAACTTCTGTTTCGATCTGTTTTAATGGTTTTTGGCGATAACATAATTGGTGATTAAACTTTCAGACGATAATTTTACTAATTGTTTATGAAGCTTGCAATATCCAGTTATTTGGCTCTCATTTAATTTACAAGTTTTTTCAGAATTTGTGCCATTAACAAGAATTCATACATTCGATATATTTATATATCCCCAATATAAATCATAAACTTCGATCAAATTTTTATAAAAGAAATATACTATTCCATGAAGAAAATACAACTTAAACTTTTTGGGAATATCTTGTATGTCTGTGAATGTCTGCTGTTAGTTTTACATACAGCTCTTTGTAGCTTTTGCCCTGAAACCATATGTCATACCAATTCTGAAATATCCGAGTGGGAAAATCATACTGGGACAGCCTGTATTAAAATGTGTAATATTTAGAACGCATGACTAAAAATAATCTTTAATTGTAGGGTAATGATGAAAACGAACTCAGGAGACATATTTACGCAAACTCAATGGATCGACATGTAATAAGAAAACTCCTGGAAAAAATCTTTGTTCCCTGTTCCTGCAAAGAAAAATGTTCAAAGCATGAAGTTGCCTTTTCGATTCAGAATACTGTAGCATCATTAGATGTACCAGAAGAAAACATTGCAACATTATTATGTTACTTGGAACTGCATGACAATCGCTATGTTGAAGTTTTAAGCCCGGCATACATTACTTGTAAAATTATCTCGTATGATGGTCCTAATAAAATCAAAAAAGCTTCTATGGACTGCCCACCCCTCGCAATGGCTCTAGCTTTATATGACAATACACGATCGGAGGAACAAGTTTTCGAATTTCCGGTGGTGGACGTTGCAGCTGCGATGGGTTGGGATAGTGGAATATGTAAACATAAACTTAAAAATTTGGAATGGACGACTGTAGACAATCAACCGAAACGATCTAGTTTATCTGTACAATTTACTGACTTAGGTTTTCGACTACTCGCTCCGGGAAATCTTACTGACGACCAATTGGACGAAGCCCTAGACTCATTATATACCAGGGTGAAAAATCAAGAGAAACAGGGATTGCTGCAACTTCACGCGATACATTCAGCTCTAAGTGAAGTTTGTGAAAGATCGGTGAAAATGTGCATCAGTGACATTTCTGACAAGGAAATTATGTTGAAAAAGAGAATTCGACAGTACTTTGAAAGTCCCGAACCTTTAAAGGATATTGAAATAAAGAGTAAACCGGTTAACGAAGATCAAGTGCTTAGCGACACTAGACAAATGATTGGAATGTACAAGGATAATAATTTCACTGGGAGGGCAATAGCAAGGATATTTTATGGCATTCAAAGTCCTAACTATCCTGCTTTTATATGGGGACGGTGCAAACTGTGGAGGTCCCATTTGAAAGAGAACTTCGAAGAGATATGTAGGATTGCCACAAGAGAAATTATAAAAATGAGAACATAGAGATAGGCGATAATTGTAAACGTATTGTAAACAATTAATTTTAATTTACTCTAAAGATTTTATTTTTATATATTTTTTATGATAAACGAGAAGTTTACTGTTGCACTGTTGTGTTTATTGTCTTCTTTTTATAGTTGCCAGGAAAAATTACCCCACCTTTTATTATTATAATGCAGGCATTGCTCTCTTTATATTTAATAGTACACACATAAAGATACAAAAAAATACTTTTTATTAAAATTTTAGTTAACTAAAAATATACAAAAGCAAGGCACTAAAAACAGATATGGGCGAATGACAAATATACAATAACATGTAATCATAGAAATTGGAACCTTTGGCTTAGTAACCTTTGGCTTAAATAATGCCACCACAACACCAAAACCGAAAAGATCAAGCAAACACAAATGATGCAAGTCAGCATCGTTGGAGGCAACAGGCAGAGACAAAACTCTTACATATTTTAAACATAAGAAACCTTAAAAGCGCAAGTATATTATGCTTACTTTGTTCTGGTTTGGATAACAAAATTTTAGTTCGTTAGGATTTTTAGTAAGTCTAGTAAGTTGATCATTGTGTTCACAATAAAACTGCTCTTCCAGACTCCAAAACTCGAAGCATTGATATTTGTGGAGATATCGATTGGAACTGACATTAATTTGATTACTTGGTAGGAACGGCAGAGGCATCTGACACCTTGGTTGATACAAGAAAAACTGCCTAGTCCTTGTATGAAATCACACGAAGCAAAGGTTGCTATGATAAACCAATTTAGCTTTTTCGATATGTATCTACATACTTTTTTCGATTCTTTTTGTGTAATAAAATAGTAGGTAGTACTTACATTAACTTGATCTATTTAATGAATATCTGTTGTAATAAAGAATAACAATTCACTGGCAGCAGATTTGCTTTACAATCACAAAACGATACATTCTTATTATTCTAGGGTTAGTATTGTGAACCTGTGTGATAATGGATATGCAGCTAGTGTTCTAGCCCCATTATTCTTTTCTGACAAAGCTGTTTAGTCACCAGTCGACATTGAAAATTTTGTGACCTCGTTTTCCTGCTCATTCTGAACAATCGAAATGATATTCCAGTGCACAAAACCGAGATTGCATACAAAACTGGTGACATTCAACGGTAAATCTCTACAGCTCCGCTTCTAGTTCACCCAGAAAATCTCTTGATACAAATTAGAGAACAGTTGTGATAAACTATATCCTTACAACTTTTTGAAATATTAATTGTATTTACCTTCCAAGTTGGATGCAACTTCTAACTTGCCTAAACTTTGGCTTAGTAACAAAGTTGAACAATGTCACCACTACACCAAAACTGAAAAGCTTATTTGCTTGACCCACGTTTCGCTGACCATGTAGGCATCATTAGAAGCGACAAAGGCAAATGTTTCATTTACATCATCAAGTGGTCTGCAATGACCACTTTTTCTCATGATGTCTTAAGCTCTGTACTACTGTGCGATTTATCCCGGGCTCCATAAACAAGGGTGAACTTCTAGCTCCAAAATAAAATGTTCTATTTGTAGCAAGTTTACTACGAGCAACCAATTACTAGTTATAAATAACTAGTTATAACAACTAGTTATAAATAACGTCACAACATATGATTTAAGATTTTAAGAATGTGATAATTAAGCTATCGAAACGTGTTAGGACCTCTAGGTAAGGATTATTAATAAGCCTCTAATTTTAATACAACTAAGTTTAATAAAAATAGGACAATTATTCATTTAAAATGCCCTCCGAATCCTCTCAAACCCAGTTCTTATCTTGTTTGTCTCCGTGCTGACTTTGCGTCTTCCATGAAGTTCCCTAAGCGTTAGCTTTGCCGTCAATTTCAAGATAGTATCTTTTCAGTACGGATCTATTTTTCCGTTGAAAAACGTAAGTAGGAGCTTATCAAGGAGATGAAAGCAGTGTTGTTTCTTATGACTTAAGTTTTACCTTATTTTTAAATTTTTCTAAAATTAAAATAAAATAAAAAAAAAACGTTACGAAAGAAAAATGGCACATTGCTACTAGAAAATCAAAAGAAATATGGTTATACAGTTTGTGATATAGTCACTGAACTTTTGAGAAAATTAACAACTTTTCATATACTTGCCATCGCTTGCAGATTACAGAACCAAAAAAATTAAATAATTTTTAGATCTTATCAGCGTCGCTGCGTGCGCAATGCGCGAGCCCATTTACATTGCGTACGGTTGTTTATTTCCGGTGCACGCCCTGCGGGACAAGGGTCCAGGGGTTAGGAGTGTACGCCTTGCGGGGCAAGGGTCGTCAGACGCTTCCGGTCCTCAGAAGGTGTAGGTAATATATTTGCATTCATTCTCCAGTTAAAGCAAATCTTTTAAGATGCGCATGTACGGTCGAACTCAGATATGAGACGGTCAGGGGTATAACTGATAAGGAAAGTTATAACTGAAAGGAAAGTTATACACTTCGTAAGTATATGCGTTAATATACTAACGTAATAAATCAACTCGATATGGTTTTGCATTCTCGGTATTATTAACTTAAAATGTCTAAATGTGAAAATATGGTATTTTATATGCGCGTAATAGAGCTTACTTATGGAATAATATACTATTTGTTGATCGGTATTTAAAACTTGATAAGAATATTTGATTATCTTTAAACTGTAAATATTATGATTTAAAACATTTGACTTTGAAACATATCATTAAAATGACCTCAAATTTTCATTAAAAACTGCTGTCGAAGAAGAGAACAATACATCTAATGCATATATTCACTCCTACTCAGTTTATTATGCAAGTGTGCATAGAGCGCTCCTGTAGCTCACGGCAAAGGCTTCTGTGTGAAGTGAGTGAGATCGCTCGATCGCTGTCGGGTTGTTTCGAGTGCAATCGGCCGCCCGGACACCGGAAAGTTACGGACAGACGTTCCATAACTTTTTTATATAATTGATTGATTGATTGATTAAATAAAGATTACAGTAAAGCCATCTTCAAAGAAAATTACGTTCTAATAATTTTCTCTTCAAGAGATTGGTTATGAAAACAAGGTAATATTCAGATATGAGTTTGCTCAGAGTTAAGTAGACACAATGAAAGATGTTTCAACGATTGGTATATTTATTAGTGAATCGAACTACATGATGGTTATTTTACAAGATTGGACTTTGAAGTAAATCATATTACAGTATAAAATATAAAAGATATAATTAAACACCTCCAAAAAACTGTGATAATTATGTTTATACCTTAAGACCTTATCTTGTATAAAAACCCGGCAATAAATTTTATTTTATTTATTTTATGAACACAGCAATAAATAACAGTTTTAACAACATTGCGTAAAAGTATTGCGTAGTGTTTTGTAAATATACCTACTTAATGAAGGTGTAATGATTCTAAATGTTCGTATCATTATTATCGTGTTATATAATTTTTATTTAACTATTTATATATTTTATTTATCTTTTCTATATTTCTTCTATTTTCTTATACTTCTTCTAGTTTCGGCAAATATCATACACATCTATCGGCGGTTTTCGTATTTAATACATATTCGAAATAAGAGGAAGAAAATCAAGTCCATTTCATGGCTTCATGAAGTCATGAAAATGGAAAAATCTTATCTTCAATCGTTTTCTTTAGTTATATGTGTTTATTATGTATGCATATGTATACTTAAAATATAAATTCATTAATAGTTTTTTTTTGTAATGAACCTTATAATTTCGTCAAAATTCTGTAATCTGTATTGTTCAATAATCCGAATTGTGTCTGTTTTAATTGTTGCGGATTGTCGAAAATGTTCTCTGCTAAAAAAATAAGTTAATGTGATCAGTCTTAACGGCAATAAATTTAATGTTTAAAGTTATTTATTGTTATTTTTTTTCTGAGGGAGGTTAACCTCCCCTGAGATTATTTTTTTCGAAATTATTACAGTATTTATAGAAGAAATTATAGAAGACTAGATCCTTAACGTTTTACAGGTACTCTGACCTGGAAGAATCCTGTTGATGTTGGCGACTGGAGGGTAAATCTGAAGGCAATTCGTCCAAAAATCCTTCAAGTTTATTTTGGAGTGTCTTCTGATGCTAACCAAAATCTTGTTGCAAAATGTTTTGGCTGAATGGCTGATAATTTTGTAGTACCCATTACGTCATATTTAGATTGTTGCCTATAAATAAGAGTGTTGCCAGAAACTTTTTGCTTCCCCTTGCGTAACCATTTTTCTGAAAATGTTGAATGCCACTTGAATGACCACTAATTATGTTTTCTAAAATTATTTTACGCTTCGATAACTGATTTTCAAACTTAGTATACAATTGTTTTCTTATTAATAATTAATTTTTCTTCAGTGCCCTTAGCATGAAAATGCTGAGTATATAAAATAATATTTACTTGTTATGAATGTTCTATAGTTATGTATAATGTAATAATTATTCAAGGTTGTGGTACTATACAATAGCAAGTTTTGTGCGCACGTTATCTCTACTTAACAATTTCATTTTCATATTTACACTTGCAAACGTCACTGTAATTATCAATGTTGGGCCTTTCGTCACATTATCTATTTCACGTTGACTGCAATAGAATCATGCTATTCAAAACGATGAGTACTCGGATACTGCAATTACTGTGTGCTATCCAATTGTCGCTGCAGTACTATTTATAATATCTATTCGTTCCGAACAGAGACTCAGTTTGTAACCGTCTCTTTCGCAGGTTGTTAACATCTGCGTGTTAACATGGAAATAAAATCAGTTGAGAAACTGATAAGTTCACTGTTGGAAGATGGTAGGACGTTTGTTTCGTCTGAGTGCAAATTTTTGTTGTCAAACGGAGAAAATTATGGCAGCGTTATGTTGGATTTAAAAGTTACCTTAAAAGACAGAGATGGTAAGGTAAAAATCGTGAATTGTGTGGCAAAAACTTGTCCCCCAAAGGGAATATTATGGACGATATTTAACATACCCGCTACAGTGAAAAAAGAGATAGCGTTTTACCAAACGGTTGTGCCAACTTTGAACAATTTTGGAAAAGAGAAAGGTATTGAGGTGGCCATGCCATTTTTTGTAAAGTGTTATGGTGGGAGAATATCTCTAGATCCAAATTCTAATGAAGTGGATACAGACGCAGTTCTTTTATTAGAAAACGCTAAATCAAGGGGGTTTTCCTTATGCGACAGGTGTGTAGGATTTAATATGGATGAAACAAAGTTACTACTTAGGAACTTGGCTGTATTTCATGCTGTACCAATAGCACATAAATTACAAAAGCCTGAAGAATTCCAAGAAAGGGTACAACCGTATCTTAAACAGGAAATGAAATTTTCTCCTCCTCCGGTTCTGGTAACTAATATAACTTCCTTTGTAAGGAAAATTGTGTCTACTACTCCTGAACTGGCCTGTTTATTACCAAAAATTGAACGGAATTTTGCAAGATATCGTGAAAAAATTGCTGTAAATTCTTCAAAAATCAGGGAACCGTTCGCAACGTTGGTTCATAATGATTTATGGGTTAACAACACCATGCAAAGGTACGAAAATGGCGTCCTAGTAGAAAATATTATCGTAGATTTTCAAAGTCTCGACTATAACTCTCCAACACACGATCTTTTGTTTTTTTTATACTCAAGCGTTCATTTGTCATTAGTAAAGGATTTTGATTATTTCATTAATTATTACTTTGAGATTTTCATCGAAACCTTAAAGAGATTTGGTACGCAAATTGACCAATTCAATTTTCCAACATTCATGGAAGAAATGCGGACTGCAGCCAACGAGTATCAATTATTTCACATTATTATGATGTTACAACCAATATATATGAAAAAGGAAGAGGCGCAAGATTTATCGAAAATGGAAGAAGTGCTGGAGTCAGTTACTGAGAAATCTTTTCATGAAAACTTTTCTAAAAAAGTAATTTTTGTTCTATCTGATTTTGAGAACAGAGGGTGGTTATAATATTGAAAACGATATAACAAGTTATTTATCAATATTTTCTATATATTGTAAATAGACGAAGCATTAAACATGAAT
>JAWQRM010000145.1:0-28521 GCA_033557675.1 Coptodactyla brooksi
TTTATTTCGTACAAGACAAACCGAAATTACTTTTGCAATAACCTGCTGTTAAATTAACATTGATTAAATAAAAGTTTAAAAGCAACGACAACGATTAGGTAAGTATGAAATCCTTCGACTGGAAACATTTGATATTTAAGTCACATCATAGGTACACTTTTCATTACATACCGCGAAAAAAGCTTAAAATGAATTATTGTGTTCAAGATTTAACAAGCATGATTTATGTTATTGGTTCATGTAACGGAAACTGTATTTAGCATCACGCGTATATGCACAGCGATTTTCAGATAGAAGACATTCTGATGAGAGATCGCTACAAAATTTGAAAGAACAATTTATGCGTACCGGAAATGCAGCTTATGAATGTTTTCAGGTCTTATAGCGTGGCCGTCTAGATTTGTCACTTTCAACGTATTACTCCTGCTATGGTCAACAACGTTCGACGATCATTTTCCAGAAGAACAGAATTATGACTGGTACAGAATGGTAGACATTTTGAACAATTGTTATGATATGAGAATGTTTTTCTCGTTTTTAGTTGGAATAAAATGAGTTATTAGTTTTGTTTATTCCGAGTCGTTAACCTTAAGGCTTAAGAGAGATGAAGTAAGTTGGAGGCTACCATTTTCTTTAGGCTAGGTATTCTCAAAAACAAAAAAACAGTAGTTTAAATTACCATTGGGAAAAATCATGGAATGTTTCGCTTCCACTTAAAATCGCAGTGTTTCAAAGAAGTCAGAGATAAAGCGTTTGGTATCGAATTGAAGGCAATCGAAAACTCCATTGATATCCGCGATTAAATACAGGGTGTTCCATTTGAAATTTAAAAGAAAAGTTGAATTGAAAATTTTGATATTTTACCAACAATTTCAGGTATCTTCCGTTGTGTACGTATTTTACTTTTGCCTTAACAGTAATCAATTAACGATCAACATTTTTTTGTTGTAAATTTGTTGTGATTATCATGGAGAAATGAACTAACAGATTTTGTTTGCACTGGTTTGAACAGGCACTACTAAAAAATCTAGAAGAGCCATCGATAATTGTTAAGTACCTTTTCACTCGATATGTTAACATTAACCATTAGTGTTAAGGTATAAGAAATAAGATAATAACTTCGTAAATATACCATCTGTTGCATAAAAATCCTATTTTATTTCGTACAAGACAAACCGAAATTACTTTTGCAATAACCTGCTGTTAAATTAACATTGATTAAATAAAAGTTTAAAAGCAACGACAACGATTAGGTAAGTATGAAATCCTTCGACTGGAAACACTTGGAATATGTTGAACTGAGCTGGAGGAGAACGGGGGAAATGGATAAAAAATTTAACGAAGAAAGGACTTGGAGACATAAACCTGGATACTGGGAATTAGCGGATAGGAAAGGATTCCATTAAATAAGTAAATAAGAGTTTTTATCTCTTTATTTCTTTTTTGCCATCTTTTTTATTCATTACTAACAAGGAGTTGATATCCAACCTTATTTTAACTTTTTTATTTTCATCGATAACGCTACGGGTCTTTCGACGCGTCCAGTTGGAAATTCCGTGCTTGTAAAGAAATTGCCTGATAGTGTTCTCGTGAATGTGCATATTAAACGTATTTTCGACATGTTTTACTATATCTTTTAGATGCCACTTAGAATTGCCCTTGGTCGCTTTAAGAATCTCCTCTACAACGTGAGTTTGCAATTTATGGGGACTACTCTTTCGAGGGGCCTTTTGTACTCCGCCGTTGCTATCGTGATTGGTTAGAATATTGTTTAAAATCATTCGAACGTTATTAGGAGACCTTGCCACAATACGACTGATTTCGGTTAAAGATTTACCTTCTTCGTTGAGCCTGATGATGCAGTCACGAATTTCTCCTCGTTTCTTTTTGGGTTTTGTTTGAATTTTCATTGTTTTCTTCGGTTATCAGTCGGCCTTGTATTGTGTTATTTTTACTAGATCGCCCAACACTTTAGGTATGCTAATAACACCGTTAATAACTTATCCCCTCAAACTAAATACAAACAAACCGTTTGGGAACGTTGGAAAGTCGATAGCGACATCCGCCGGTAACCTTGAACACTACGCTATACAGAGGTGGAAAAAAGTTTTGTGTTGTTATATGGGTTATAGTCTGTATTGGTAGATTTTTCTTATATTCGAAGTATTGCTATTAAATTGTTTGTAAAATGTTTTTACCTCGAATATGACTTAAATATATATTGTTGTTTAGACAGGCTTTTAATGGAAGGAAAAGGAAACTGCTGCTTCATTTCATTAAATAATCAGCATAAAAAGTATTTATATACATATTTACGTGTTAAAACTAAAAGAATCAAGTGAAATAGTTACGATCAAAAGTTAGGTATGTTGGCAACACTTCACGAGGGAATACTGCACGACGACGTTGCCACATATTTTCACTCGTTTATTTGTGTTTAAATTAATTGACTTGGTAAGTAATCATATATACAGGTGTCCATTTAGTATTCCGGTCTTCTATTATAGCTTTGTCGCATTTTGTATAAACTAGAAGATGACTTTCTCTTACCTTGCCCCCGGCTTAAATGTAAAAACGACATGCAAAAAAATCCATTCGTACCTGTCATCTAAAGATTAGTTTGCCAAAAATTAATTGGCCAAAAAAACAAGTTAGCTAAAGAAATTATTTAGCTAAAACTAGTTGATCTGTACACTCCACATGACTTTCTCTTACCTTGACCCTATTTTTTGTGTTTTAGAAAATATTGAAGAAATATTTTAGACCTAGGCTTGACTGTTCTAAAGTCCGAATTTGGGTAATTTTTAAAATAAACCAAACAACCTGTATGCACAAAAATACTTTCAAAAGTTGAAGAGTTCGATGCACTGCAACTTATATTTGAATTTTTTTTCCAATCAAAAAGAACAACAGTTCTAAATAAAGTTTTACATTCGTACCTGTCATCTTTTTTTTTTTAAATGTGAAATAAAACCCAAACGGTACGACTTGAAGCTAATGCATAATGTTTATATAGTAATAATATTACATTTAAAATATTATTATATTCACAATATAATATTTATGTTTATTTAATAATTAAGGTGACCCTTAAATTTTATAAGGGCTTAAAAAATAGAACAATATACAGGATGTTCCATTTACAAATCTTCCGTAGTTTTTAGAATAAATCGATCACCCTGCATATTCAAAAATAGTTTAAAGTTGCAAAGAGTTCGATGCAATGCAACTTTTATTTGAAACATTTCTAAAAAGAACAATAACAGTTGTAAGAAAAATTTTGCATCACAGCTGTCATGTTTTTTCAAAAATACGAAATAACGCCGAAACGGTGCAATTTGCAACTAATATATAGTAATTAAAGTGGTCCTTAAATCGTCTAAGGACTTCAAAAATGCAATAACATACAGGGTGTCCCATTTAAAAATCTGAAGTTGAATAATTTTTGAAATAAACCGAACACCCTGTATATTCGAAAATAGTTTCAAATTGTAAAGAATTCGATGTCGTACAACATTTATTTGAAACATTTTTTTCTAAAGAGACAAATAATCCAGTTTAGAACGAAATATCCTCTTATCCTATAGGACTATATGTTTTACAATGATACTTATAACTCGAGAACCGTTGATTTTAAGCATGTACTATCTTTATAGTTTTTTACTCGCAATTTTATGTAGATTACAAAAATATTTTATTAGAGTTGTAAAAAAATCAAAAAATTTTTAGGCTAAGTACCTCAACCATATGTACAATTTTACCTCAGTAACGACGTATGGCAATTTGAATTTGTTACCAGCACTAAATAATTATACTAAACTCCCACATTATACATCCAATTTGGCAATTAGTATGAAAATATGTCGTACTGTTGTTATATTGTGACAGTACCTTGCGCACTTTTTTTTTAATTAGCCTCTATGAATATGATACAAGCATATTCTTAGAAAAAAAATTTAAGGTAGTAAGGTAGTAAAAGAATCCTCTCTAGGGTGGTAACTCGTAAAGTTATTCTACATATCTTCATTTTCATCGAATTTTCTGTTTTGTCATATGCAACTGTTCTTTTCATAACAAGCAAACACGTTCTATTTTGTCACGGATTGCTATATTTACGAATTGCAGGAGATATCGTTTATATGAGGTTGTTATCCCTTTTCAGGGCAAGTGGCCATGTCGGAATACCACCAATAATTAAAAAGGATAATCCTCGCAGAGCATAGTTTGATGGAGCTACCTCACATAGCTTATATGAGAAATAAGAACTCACAACACCTCAAACAATTTGTGTTCTTAGATAAAACCTGGATTTTTGAAAATGGTTTAGCAAACAGATCGTGGCAGGAAAATGATAGCCGATCTGTTAAAGGAATAAAACAAGAGGGAAGAAGATACATTATTTTGCATGCAGAGAATGAAAATGGATTTATACTTGGTGCATCTTTAACGTTTTCTACAAACTCTAAAGACCCAGATCATCATAGTGCAATGAACAAAAAAGTTTTTCACTTGGTTTGAACAACAAGTATTGAAAAATCTAGAAGAAGATAAAGCACTTAATACCGGCTGGAAGAAAAAAGAAATTCAGACATGGTTACAGCAGCATCAGTACCATTTGACGACACACTTAAAATTATAATTGCTTGCGCTAGTGCAACTACCTAGTGCTACTGCTAGTGCAATTGCATTTTTAACCCCATCGAGCACATTTGGAGCTTGGCAAAAACCTATTATAATAGACATGTTGGAAGAGATGGATATGGTGTGGACAAAGCATTGAATATGTGGAAAGAAGGTCTAAGCCAAATAAGTCCTGAAATACGGTCAAGAACAACTAAACACACTGATAAAATAATTGAAGATTGGTGGGAAAGGGTAGTCCACATTGATTATGCAGATGCAGCAGCAGTAATTATAAATTTAGGAGAAGAGTCAGACGGCAGTAGTGATGATGAAGAAATTAATTATTTCTAAAGTAAGTTAATCACTACCAAAGTAACTGCGCATGTGGTATTGTTTTTCAATAGTAACATAACTGTCTTAACTAAGACAACAAACATCGTACTTATAATTTTCTGTTATAGATGAATCATTGTGATATCATCTCTGCCAATTCTTATATAATACGTGCAATGTATTTATCTAGGAAACAATAAAGTATTAAAAATAGTCTTTTTAAAGATGTTTTTATTTTTTTATCGCAGAATAACATAATGCATTTAGAGGTAAGAGTATCGTAAGGTAGGATTTTCATTTGATATATACGTATTTTTTGATCTGATAAGTGCTAGTTTTCCCTTTAGACAGATTAGAGAAAAAGTTACTACACGTAAAAAAGCAAAAGTGGCAAATCAATCGGTGAGATAGAGAAAGAATAAGAACAAACTATAAACATTGTTTTTATAATGATACCAATATTGTGCAATTCATCCACCATGAGAGCAGAAATAAACATGACCAAGGGCGGCTATGAACTTGTTACTTTCTCTTAAGAGAAAGTATTTGTAGTCTATCTATGCTATTTTTAGTGGTTGGTCCGTCCGTCTGTCCATCTGTAAGTGGTTTTTAGTCTGCTACGTTAGACTGATTAAAACAATACTTTACATACAAGCTAATAATTATATAATTTGGTCACAAAAAGGATTTCGAAAAAATTTACAACTTTTTGTAACAAAATATATTTTTACATGCTTAAAATCAACAGTTCTCGAGTTATAAGCATAATTGATAAAAATACAGTCCTATGAGGCAAAATTTTCGAAACAGTTTTCGAATATACAGAGTGTCCGATTTATTCTTAAAACTATTCAACTTTTAACATAAGATTTTTAAATGGAACACTCTGTATGTTATGATATTTTTGAAGTACTTATAAGACTTGAGGGTTACTTTGATTATTATGGATTTTTTTTTATTTTTTTGTATTTAAACCAGGGGCAAGGTAAGAGAAAGTCATGTACGGTGTACATGTACTAGTTTTTTATGGTTTTAACTTGTTTTTTATTAACATCTGAATTTATAAATTGCTAATTAAAAATGATTTCTTTAGACCAAGAAACATTTTTACTTCAGTCATCCAAAAACGAAAATGTTGAGTGAACCTATTCAAATGAAGATATTAATGAGGAGTTGTTGTAATTTTTCAGCCGCTCGTGATCCTGCTTAATTTTACTCTTTCGGTATCTTTAATTTTATACTTTTATAGATCTTTCACAACTATCTTGTTAAATGAATGTGGACAACCAGTTACTCAAGTCGTAATCAATATGTATACTTTTATGTCGACCCTGGTATATTTAGTTAAAGGCCTGAAACTGTTAATGACGCGCGGCGTCTGCTTGAGTGCCTCGAGTATATTGAATATTACCTCAAAAAACTCAAAAATATTGACTAAAGTTAGTCCTATAATAGACGTAGAATAAAGAATAAATAAAATCCGACAAGCAACCATTAACCTGATAAAATTTTACAATCATGCTATCTCTTCTTAATTGATGTAACAGACTACTCGCCATCTCTGTCTTATGTTGTCATCAAGGGATTTATCCGGTTATTCTTCAACGTTCTGTGAAATTTGTGTTTTGACAGATGGTTATGTCAGGTTATGTATTGAACTGTCGAATAGATGAATACTTTAATGATGAGAAAAACAATTTCTTTTGTGACTGGTAATGCCAAAAAACTAGAAGAATTAAACGCTATATTAGGAGAGTCTTTCCCATATAAGATAGTGAATGCAAATGTTGATTTAGTGGAATTACAAGGTGAAATAGATTCTATTTCGATAAGTAAGTGCAACGAAGCCTATAAACACATAAAAGGACCGGTAATCGTGGAGGACACTTCCTTATGCTTTAATGCTTTGAAAGGACTACCCGGTCCGTATATAAAATGGTTTTTGGGAAATGTGGGTCCTGAGGGATTGTATAAAATGCTAGCTGGGTACAATGATAAGTCTGCACAGGCTGTTTGTACTTTTGCCTTCCACCCTGGTGGAGAAAATGATAAAGTGATGTTATTCCAAGGAAGAACTGAAGGAGAGATCGTTGATCCAAGGGGACCGAGAGATTTTGGATGGGATCCGTGTTTTCAGCCCTTAGGATACAGTCAGACATACGCTGAAATGCCTAAAGCTGAAAAAAATAAGATATCGCATAGGTATAAAGCGTTAAAACAATTACAAGATTATTTACTTAGTGTAATTGCTAAAAGTCAGGTATAATAAATATAACTTAAATAATTTAAATGATCTGTAATTTACTATTGGTTGGATTTTTTTTTTGGTTTGTATCCTCTCCAGAAATTTCTGTCCTTGAGCAAGTTCCTTTAATTCTTTTTCAGCAGGTTCATTTGATCTAAATTTTTCCGCCTTGTGTAGATTTTCTTCATAATCTTTTTTCCTTGATAAATTTTTCTATAGCACTTTAGAAGTTCACTCATCCCGTGTTTAACTTTATTAAAATATCCAGTATTTGGATCCATAGCCTTACGTTCCAACATAGCCGTATTAATTTTGGAGAACACACCAGCTAACCCATGTACCATGAATTTTTTGTTTACTTCTTCAATTCGTTCCTCTTAAAAATGCTGCATCACTTCTAACTGTATTAAATCCTTATTTGTTATCTCACCATCAGCATAATCTACTAATTCAGCAATATCTTCCACTTCAACATCTAAATTAAGCTCGCTGACGCAGTCTGCAATTGTTTGAATTAGTACATTAGTTTGTTCAAGATTGTCAAATAATTCTCAAATGTTGTTCACGAAACTTTTTATGCATTTTTTCCATACCCCTTATGTACTCATCCGTATCATCCCAAGCCGATTTAACGTTTCCAATGGAATCTAAAATACTATACGATTTCCAAAAATCATAAAGGGTTACTACATCATTTTCTGTTGCTGCTACAGCTTGGTAAAAAGTCATGTGCAAGTAGTACACTTTGAACATGTGTTTCTAGGAAGGTAGGCTATCTTTACGTCTGGGTATAGATCATCAAGATGCTGGGGGGCTACCCATGTTTGGAGGATTGTCAAGTAGTAAAATAATTTTAAAAGAAACTCCCATTTTCAAATAATAATGCTGGACTGAGGGTATGAAGTAGTTCAAAAACCAACCTTCAAATAAAGATTGTGTCATCTATGCCTTTTTATTTGTAGGATAGTAATAATGTAGTAATGTGATCCTGTCTTTAAAAGC
Source organism: Coptodactyla brooksi (assembly GCA_033557675.1). Taxonomy (NCBI): domain Eukaryota; kingdom Metazoa; phylum Arthropoda; class Insecta; order Coleoptera; family Scarabaeidae; genus Coptodactyla; species Coptodactyla brooksi. The sequence continues at coordinate 8,204 of JAWQRM010000145.1, forward strand.
CGAAATTAGGCATTGCCTTTGCTTATTTGTGCATGCAGGACCTTTCAAGCATTTTTCTAAACCAAAGCCCGGCTTCATCCACATTGAATATCTGTTCCGGGCAGTAGCTGCGTTTTTTTAATTATTCCATCCTTTTCGTCAACAAATTTTTTTGCTGTTTGTATATCCGTGCTTGCCGCCTCACTGCTAATTCTCTATTTATGTGGGTCGCACCTCTGCCTAAACAGTTGAAACCATCCGTGGCTTGCTGTAAATGATTTTGTCGGTTTTTTACCTTTAAAGTCTCAAAGATACTGCGTGGCTTGGCTTGAATTATTAAAAGGCTTTTTGGCATATTATTTTGCATGTGGTTGTCAAACTGGTTCGCCAATAATTTCTCCATCTCACGAACAAGATCTTCCACCATCTAGTTATTATGGCATGGATGATTTCACCGCCTCTTTCACTCTTAACTTTATCCTTTAAAATCATGGAAATTGTTCAATGTGCCAATTTCAAGTCACATACTATTTCTTTAACCGTTTTGCCAGCTTCATAGCCTTGTATGATTTTCATTTTCATTTCAAGGTCGATAGCTTACTTTCCCTTCTTAACAGTTTCTCCAGATGATGCCATACTTTTTCTTTTCGTTGATATCTGTATTATTTTAGGGTTACAAATATGTAAAGAAAATTGCTTGTCGGAATGAAACTGACTAAAAGAAATGCATTTATAGGAAGTCTATATATAAATGTATCCTCAATAGCATGCTTAGTGCCCTTGTCATCATTTGCCACTGACCGAGGCTCAAGCTGAGAAAGGGAATTCTCCGAATTGCAAATCGAAAGTCGATTGTATTTGTTTATCGTTCCTTGTGCCAGTGCCCACTTTCTTGACTACCATTTTCGTACAAGGGAACCTTTTCAACTTAACATGGTTCCGATGTTTGGAAAAGCATGTTGAGGAGATTCAGAACCTGTATTTTGTTTGTACAAATTAGAAAAAGTTACCATACTTTTTGTCGACAGAATAGGGGAATAAAGAATCTTTAGAAGGCCGAGAAAATGCCAAGAGCAATGAAAGATTGTCTTTCATTGCTCCTGATAATGCTAACTTGAGCAAAACCTGTGTTGCTAGTGTTTTTTAGTTAAGTTAAAAAAAATAGCAAAATTGGATGCAACGCCAAATGTTGCTGGCTTGTACTTGATAGAATCAAAGAAGAGTACAAAAGCAAATGACGATATCCTCAATATTGCCTGAGTATTGCCCTCAATAATACCTCAATATTGTATTTTAAAATAATGCAAAACATACTAAAATACTCTTCTATGCTATACAACTCTAGATCACAAAGTAAATCGTGAAGTGAATGCTGAAATTTGTAAAATCCACAATTTTAATGAACTGTACTGAACACTGGATTAACAATAGTTAGTACGATGCCTGGTGGTATAAAATTGATTAAAGTTATTAGACTGAAAATACTGTTTATGTATTTTTAACTATTTCAGATTTAGTTTAAGTTTTTAGTTTTATTTAGTTTATTTCAGTTTAAATCGCTATTAAAATGGCATCATAATTTGAATTTGAATTCAGCATTGCATTTAATTGACTCTATGTATTGTGCGTGAATGGGCCCATTGTGCTACCCCCAGAGGTTATGTGTATATGCTGCATCCTTGCAGATAGTCACCAAATTATCACGGCCCTGCTAGCCTCGTCAGGCATCATCAACATGAATGTGCTATTTCCCTTCCCCTTCTAGCTAAGATAAGTGTCACCTATCAGTGGCACCACAACCTGTATGTTCCTGCAACCTTCTACAATATGCTAACTTGTGCCTTTCTGATGTTATTATTGATCTCTGATGATTATCAGAGATCACATGGGGAAACAACTCCGGAACCTGCCAGGCATGAGGCTAAGTCCAACCAACTGTGACTTGTTTTTAAAAATATACCTTTCATACCTCGAAAATTAGTCAACCTATTAAAGATGTGTTAAGTCCATTACATTCTGCTCAAGTTTATTTTATTTCGTCTTTTAAAACAATTTATAATTAATTAATGTTTGGAATAGATATTATTCAAAATGGAAATGATTAAAGTAAAAGCTCATATATGTGATTAATTTTCTTAGTTTCAAACTCAAGTCAGTATTTTGATTTAATACTTTATCTAATTTTGATGGTTCGTTATCATCAAAATTGGTTTATTTAAATTCTTTTATGAAAACAATAGAAATGAGGATTGTTAAATTATACAAATCATAATTAAATAATACTTTATGTATTTATAAATTACTAACTGTAAAGGCTTTTGATTGAGAACTTAGAATTATATCAAGAGTGATGACTTCAATTAAGATAAAGGGTAAACTATTACTCACACAATATGTATTGATAATAGATAATACAGATAAATGTAAGATAGGCAGTGAACATTTTGTGGCCATATGTACAGGTGGAAAAATGTTTTATTCTTGTGCAAAGTGATTTAGAAAAAAAACTGCAAAATGACGACTGTCGGGGTGGTGCGTACAACTGTAATTAGTAAAAATACTTTTAAATTTCGCACTTTTGTTTTTGTAGGGGGATTTCATATGGATCAACCCTACCACTAGAGGGGAATTTGACGTTCCCTCTGGTGGGAAAGTGGTTGCCATTGAATCCAAGAGAATTGGCATCATGACGGACGCGGGAACGAAAATATACATCGGAAAAGAACAGGTGTACAAGCCCATACATATAACTTCTATCAAAGTAGTCGAAGATATGATCAATTTAGGCGATTTACAAGAGTATTCTATTCTAAGAAACTTGTATATAAGGTATATGGATAAACTAATTTATGTAGGTACAATATTTAATTATGTATGTCATAAATTTATATTATAAATATTTTTAGACTTATACAGGGTCTATGTTGGTTGCTATAAATCCTTACGAAATTTTGCCAATATACAGTAACGCTATCATTAAAGAGTATCATGATAGAAGAATTGGTGAACTACCACCTCATATCTTCGCAGTTGGAGACAATTCGTACACGGATATGAGATCTACTAATAAGAATCAATGTGTTGTCATAAGGTAAGTATTTTATCAGTTATGTTGTCATAATGTATTTTTTTAAAACTATAATTTTTTTAAGTTTTCGTTATCATATCTTATATAACTCGTTTGCCATTTTTGCGCTCATTATCTCGTTAATATCTCAGTTGATACAAAATGCTTCTTACATTCGTTTCATACACTAGCTCTGGTTACATCCAATTCATTTAATGAATCTCGATTTCTTTGTAGCCTAATTGTGGAGAAAGCATTGTTTGATTGATATCTTTATCACTTTCATGATGTCATATCAATCTTGCTATTTAATCTGATGAATTGCATTATCAGAAATTACTTATTAGGGAAGCATTATTTTTGGAATCATTGAAATTTGTCTTTTTTACAAAATGGCATAAAATTGTATTATTTGAAGTATGGACCTCGTATACAAACTAATCATATAAATGCTCCAAACATTGATTTTGTTTTTATATTTGTCATTGACATAGATTAATTAAATTTACCCAAAATAGAAATCAAATTTACCTTATGTTGTTTAGTTCCTTTGATCTTATTATTGTTTTCATTGTTTTTCATTCGAAGACTTTCATTTTCTCAGCCTTGTAGAACACTACTGGCAGAATTGTAGTCACGTAAATACTTAATTTTGTCTTATTACGTAGTTTTATTGCTTTAGATAGCCTGATATTAGAATAGAAAGTCTTCATTAGTTAGCAGACTTCTTGATTGTGTTTCTACTTCTATACTTTTTACAGTTTTTCTCAGTTTCCTTGTCGCCCTTACAACGAAACTAAGAAAAAGGCAGATATTTTGTAATATCGTTAGTATAAGTCATCTACTATACTAAATACTGTTATCACTTGCACTACATTTTTGTTGAATGTACTTATTAACTATAGTGTTAATAACGTGTCACTCTATTTATCTGTATACTATCCTTCAAGCTTTGTATTATGAACTTGTTAAATGCCTTTTTGATGCTTGATAAACAGCATATGCCTTTTTCATAATTTAATTCAGAGTGTGAATTGCATCACTGAATCCTATTACTAGTATTATCCTATTAATAGTATTATCCTAATACTATTGATCTTCCTTTACTTGAATCTATGTTGCTCTAATCTTTTTTTAATTATCATAATTAGTAATTTATAGGCAACATTTAATAGCTGTAATTTTCACTGATGATTTGATGTTAACTTATAACTACTGCTTTTTTGTTTTTAGTTTTTGAATTACTAAAGTTAGTTCTTCGCATTTTGATTCTTTTGTCATTATCTTTTCTCTACCTCTCTCTTATCATTCTGTCTCCATTGGTATGTCTTCCTCTTTATCATCAGCATATGTTTTTTTTTTATTTTTAGTTTTCATTCTGCCCTTTATATACACTAATTACATTACAATTATTGCTATTTCTATAATTATGTTTTATTTTAGTGGTGAGAGTGGTGCAGGAAAAACCGAAAGCACTAAATTAATCCTTCAGTATTTGGCTGCGATAAGTGGCAAGCATTCGTGGATCGAACAGCAAATCCTGGAGACGAATCCGATTTTGGAAGCATTCGGTAATGCGAAAACCGTTCGAAACGATAACTCTTCGAGATTCGGCAAATACATCGACATTAATTTCAATAAAAACGGAGCTATCGAAGGTGCAAGGATAGAGCAGTATTTGCTGGAAAAGAGCCGTATTGTGTCGCAAAATCCCGGCGAAAGAAACTACCATATCTTTTACAGTATGCTAGCTGGACTGAACAAAGATGAAAAGAAGACTTTGGAATTGGGCGATTCCGAACAATATGTTTACTTAAACAGTGGAAAGACTCTAACGTGCGCCGGGAGAAACGAAACCGCAGAATTCGCTGATATTAAAGCAGCGTTTAAAGTATTGAATTTCACTGATAAAGATTCGTGGGATATCTTCCAATTGTTGGCTACGATTTTGCATTTTGGAAACTTAAAATATAAATCTGTGACCGTCAAAAATATGGATACGTCAGAAATTTCAGATAGCTCAGCATTGAATCGAATAGCGCTGTTTTTGGGAACAAATAAATATGACTTATCAGAAGCACTAACACATAAATCAATATTTGCCCACGGAGAAAGAGTAACAACAAATTTATCTAAAGAGCAGGCGCTTGAATCCAGAGATGCCTTTGTTAAAGGGATTTATGGAAGAATGTTTATATATTTAGTAGAGAAGATAAATATTGCTATTTACCAACCAAAATTATCAAAGAAAACGTCTATTGGAGTTTTGGATATTTTTGGATTTGAAAATTTTGAAATGAATAGTTTTGAACAACTGTGTATAAATTATGCTAATGAAAACCTCCAACAATTTTTTGTTCAACACATTTTCAAGTTGGAACAAGAGTACTACACAAAAGAAGGTATTAATTGGAAACACATTGTCTTTGTTGATAACCAAGACATTCTGGATGTGATTGGAATGAAACCTATGAATATGATGGCTTTGATTGACGAAGAATCTAAATTTCCTAAGGGAACAGATTTTACCATGCTTTCAAAACTTAATTCCACACATTCAAATAAAAACATGTACATCAAGTCCAAATCTGATTTAGAGCCTACTTTTGGCATCAGTCACTTTGCTGGCGTCGTTCAATATCATGTTCCAGGTATGAACAATTTGTTTCATAAGTTCAATAAGCTGACTATAATAATACCTTTTTAGGTTTCTTGGAGAAGAATCGCGATTCGTTCAGTCAAGATTTGAGGGAGTTGATACAACAAAGTTCAAATGAATTTTTGAAGAAAGTTTTTGACACGGATCTCAAAGAAGATATGAAAGCCAAAAAAACTTTGTCATCACAATTTAGATATTCGTTAGACGCTTTGATGAAAACTCTCAATAGTTGCAGTCCATATTTTGTTAGGTGCATTAAACCTAATGAAAACAAAAAACCACTTGTAAGTATACTATTAGTGACAAAATAATGTTCGTTTATTTGTGGGGCAATAAGGAGAAATTATAATCAGTGTAGTACAATTTCCTTTCCTTTGTTCGTAAGAATTGTGTTTGACAAATTTTGTTTTCAAGAAATTGAGCTTGTATTATAAATGATTGATTTTTTTATGAAGATTGTTATTATTTGTATGAAGTAAAACAAAGTTGTCATCACACTTTATTTTAAAAATTTTTGAAAAGTTAACTGTTGCCTACAAGAAAGTTATTAACATTTTAAGCATGTGCTCTAACTCATATTTTTGTTACCTATTCTTTGCAATTCATTTTTGTAAAACAGTTTTCAACATTTAAACTTCCAAATCTTAATTTTAAAAAATTACAACCAACTCACGAAATTTCTTTTAATTATTTACAGTCAGTTGATACATGTACAACTTGGGAACTAACCTAGTGTACTTTTTTTAATACCGTAAAAACAGAATTAAAACATTAATTGTTTATGTCAAATGAGATGGAAAGGGATTAATAATTTTGTTCCAAATTAAATATTGTATGATACGTTTTCTTGCTAAGAAATGTTTTAAACATAAAGAAAATGGGAATATACTTCCCATATTATATGATTTCGCACAATCAAAGAGCATATAATAATAATAAATGTTGAAAAAAGAACAAACAACCAAATATATATAATAGTAATAAATGTTAGAAAAAGAACAAATCAAAATCAAGAAAGAAAGTTCACATAGAAACTAACAAATCCAAGTATAGGCATTTGTCATACATGAATTTGAATTTTAGGTCATAATTATTGGTACAGTGCTGCCAGTAGCATGTTACTGCGTTAGCAGTAGCATATTACTGTAACGTTCAAACTGTACACATAATTCGGAAGAGTTGTCTAAAGATATCTAGCTTTTAAATGTTCTAAATAATGAGGTTCGGAAATATTATCAATCAATAAATACTGATGTCAAAAAAGAATGTTAAAAGATACTTAAAATAAAAGCCTACAGTATACCTATAGATGTGATTTAAAACATAAAATTTTATAAAGCCAAAAGCTAAAATTTTGTGTTTTAACTTTCATTATACATTTTGATACAGCATACAAATTTTAAATTGAATATGCGCAGCGTTGTTATCTGTGTTATAAATTATTAGATTATAATTTATAATGTAATTTGTAAGTATAATTTTTTTAAAGTAAATGTAATTACTACATTTTAGTAACAAAAGGCTTGTATTACAAGTGATCGTGATTCGATTGTGTTTTTCGTAACAATTCAACATATTTCTCCAAAATTGAAAGATTTTCTGTAGAAGTGTTACGTAATAACATGCTTTATTACCTTAAATGCGAAGAAAAACTATAACTCCTTTATTTTGCATGTAATACCAGAATATACGATATAATGATGATATTTTGCATATAATATCAGAACATACTATAAAATTAATACTATGTATCATAAATATACCTTCAAACTCCTTACCAGAAGCGCTTTCTTGAGAATTTATGAAATTATAAAGAAAAAAATAAATTATTTTGGATGCACATATCAGAAATCAAGCTGATTTGTATATCTGGAGCAAAAAAACTTAATTTTATCAATCTTGGTCCGCTTATTTTGTGGACCTTGTTTATGTTACACGTTTAACATAAAATTTTATTGTATATATAGGGTATTTTAGGAGAAATGGTAATGTTTGAGGATATGAAAATCTATGATTTTCTACTAAAACTAAAACTAACAAAACTCTAAAACTAACAAACACCTCAAGCAGACCAACACTGTTTTAATACTCGACATTTGTGTGGGTTTACCTAATAAACCTTCTTCAGGAGATTCTCCTGAAGAAGGTTTATGAGATGAACTGAAACATATGTCCAGTATTCAAACAATGTTGTGATTCATGTGTTTGCTAGTTTTAGAGGAATAGTAATAGTTATTTTTATTGTAGCTTTAGGGTGAAACCATAAACAGTCATTCAATGGTAAATGGATATGCATGCTTCTTTGCTTGGTCTTCTCTGATTCATAAATGAATCAATTAGAGAGCACATGTATCAGGTTCACACAACTTGAACTTAGAATTACTATTTCTCTTGGTATATCCTACCTAGTATTATTATGAAATAATTACAATTTTTCAATTTTAATTATTCAATTTTTAATATTTTTCAATTGTTATAATGAATATGTTGTACTAATTTATTTTTTCCTGCAGGAATTTGATCGTGCATTGTGCTGCCGTCAACTAAGATACTCGGGAATGATGGAAACTGCAAAAATTAGACAAGCGGGTTATCCGATACGTCACGACTACTTTGACTTTGTCAACAGATTCCGCTACTTAGCAACAAACGTTACTCCTGCTCACATAGGAGACCCGAGGGAATCCGCTAAGAAAATTTGCACCACGGTATTTAAGGAGGGCCAAGATTATCAACTGGGAATGACTAAAGTGTTCTTGAAACATGGCGATAACGAATTCTTGGAGCAAGAACGCACTAAGATTCTCAGCAAATACATAATCACTTTGCAAAGGCACATTCGCGGCTTTATTTGCAGAAGACGTTACGTTAAAATTAAGTGGGCTGCTTTAGTTATACAAAAGCATTGGAGAGCACGCGGTTACAGGTCGCGGTACCTAAAGATGAAGAATGGATATCAGAGATTACAGGCTTGTATAGTACAAACGCAATTGAGAAATCAGTTTAAATTCAAGAGGCAACTAATTACAAGAATTCAAACAAACTGCAGGGGTTACATTGCAAGGCAAAAGAAACCAATGGGTCATATTTACGGTATAATCGCTTATAGGAAAGAGGAGGAGCAAGCACTTAAGAAGGCTGGACATAAGAATTATAAGCATATGGCTGAAGTTAACATGCAAAAACGGTTGGCAGAAATTGACCGCACTTACATGGTGAAGGAGGAAGATTTGCACGAAAACCATGCTAAGGACAGTGAATTTGTTGCTAAAGTTTTCGAATTTTTGGAGAACGACGTTTCTCCAACTCCAGATAAGAATATGGTAAGAATTGAAGACAAATGGTTCAAAATTTATTTATAATAGATATAAGTATCATTTGATTGTTAGAAATGCTCATGTCATATGTTTGTTATATTTTAACTACAGAATTTTAGTGATCTCTGAAACTCCATGTGAATTTTCTTATTATTACCATTGATCACAACACAAAATACGATAAAATATCATCAATTAATTTGGTTTTAATCTGCTGCATTAATATTAATAGTAACTATCAAAATTTGCATTTTCCGTGCCAAGAATATAAGAATTATAACGTTCTTTTTGAGCTTGTACGGCAGTTTTTATCCACCGCTTCATTCTTTAATAGACTTTCAGCTGGTGAGCATTATTTCGTGATATGTAATCTTCAATAGTTCGCAACCGAGCCACAAAATTAAAACTTCTTGTAAAATAGTCCATTACCATGATCTGTTACTGTCATCCACATGTCATATTCAATTATTTCTCTTGTTCTCTTCTGTTGATATTAATTTTGTTCTTTCCTGTATTAATCTTCATATTCTTCACCCCCAGTTTGCTTGTTATGCTCTTATGCACCTTGAATTTTAATGGCCAATTTTCTTAGGTAACATAATTTATTTTGCACTTCTTCCCGTACCTCCGTATGATGTGATACATTTTCCGTAAGACTCATTCTAATTTTTTCAGTATTATTTACATTTGAAATGTGCTTACTACACGTACTGCCCGTAGTTTTAGGCATATCTGTACACCATCACCTATTCCAAAGTTAAAATACGATGAATAAATTTGACAATGCTTCAGTATTATCAGTAGGTGCTTTATAGATCAAACAACTACTTATAAATTTATAATAATATTGATTAATTTATTCTCTATTTAATAAAGATATAATCGAAATATTTATCTTTCATTTCTTTATTATTGTTTCTGCCAATGATATAAATCTTTAAAAAATAATTACAATATGAGCATCTCTCGCAAAAATGTAACAAATGCACTACACCTCTAATAAGTAATGTCGCGAAAACATCCATTCTGATCTAAATATACGTGAATTTTTATCAGATAATGTGCCTAATTCGCTGAATCTCTTCATAAAATTGATAAAGGTTAGCAGAATAGCAAACATGTATAAAATCTTATCTCTATAGAACTAATTCCATAGAGTTTTGTTTGTACAGTCATAATCTCCTTATCCCTTATCTTATAATGTAGTATTTTTCTTTTTTATTTAGCCGGCACAAAAACCTAAACCTGAAATATTCCCAACTGAAGATGAACAAGATGAGAAAGAAGATCTTTCAGCATACAGTTTTAACAAATTTGCCGCCACGTACTTTAGGAAGAATGTTAATCATTATTATTCGAAGAAGCCACTGAAGGAATCCATTTTAGAATTGCCTACGCCCGATGATTTGCTCGCAGCGCAGGCCCTCTGGATCACCATTTTACGTTTCACTGGTGACTTAACCGAACCAAGAGAGGCTACGGTGAAAGATCATGACTCGGTGATGAATAAGGTCACTGAAACATTGAGTAGGAGTTTCACTAATAGAAAAGAATTTAAGGTATTTATTTATGGTTAAAAAATTTTTTTTCGCCTATGGGCAAACCGACAATTGCGAATATGATGCGCTTTCGTAGAACTAGCTGAAAATTAGATAGAAAGGTGTCTCACTAATTATTTAATAAGCACTGAAAAAATATATTATCACATTGTTCTCGTCAACCGACTCTTATACGAATGACAAGAAAAGATTTGCTCATCAGTCAAAAAACATGGGGCTGACATCAGATTACAGAAGAATTTTTTAATTAGAGAAGCTTAATGTCGTTAAGCTCCTCTACTTAACGTTACTGAATTAAAATTCAATGATAAATGACACTAAGGGACATACAGCTGTTCATAAAAGTGTTTGTACATCCGTCTAAAATATCAAGGTATTGAAAAAGTAATTTCGGTTTTTCTTGCATTAAATAAAGCAATTATATATATTCCATTTCGCTCAATAATCTTGCCATCTTTCTGTCAAGTTTATGATTCCATGTCGATAGAATGTCTGGTTCTTATCAGCAAAAAAACTGAAACAAGTATGATCATCATCATCACAGCATCATCATCATTGAAAGTTTTACTATTTAAGGAGTTTTGGAAAGATCGAAATAAATGGTATCTGATGGTGTGAGGTCAAGGCTATATGATAGATGTGAAATCATTTCTTAACCAATGTCCAATAATTTTTGTGCAAGTCACTAAAGATATGTGTGGCCTTGCCTTATCATAGTTATACTTCGTTTAATTTTACTAGTTTTACTAGTTGTACACATCTGAATTAATCTTTCGTTTCCTTGGAAGCAGCCTTTTGTGGTTGATGTTAATGTAAACAATCCACTTCTTATCACCAGTTATCATTCATTTCGAAAATGGATTATTCTCATTACTTTTGAACCTCTTCCAATTCATGCGGAACTGAAATATCAAACTGTTTAATGAATCCAAGCTTCTGCAAATGCTTGTTGATGGTTGAAAAATGAATTTGACCATTTTCACTATTCTTAGGTACTGAAACATGCCAATCTGATTCCATTATGGCTTTAATTTTGTCGTAAACTTTTTGAGTGAGAAATTTCAAGAATGAAATTTGGTAAATCAATTCTTACAAGTACGTTCCATTAAGACATCAAGACAATAAATTTCACATATCTTTTTACAAAAATACCAAACTAAGACTCAAACTTCAGGAGTGTATTATATACATAAAAATAATGTAAAAAGACTCATATGTTCTTATCTGATTTGTATTTGTTTTCAAGTTATAGCGTAATTAAAAGAAATTATCTAGCGTTCTACTGGTATGCACAGTTTCGCAAAATGAGAGTATGCCAGGTTCAAGGCTCAAAAACAAGTAATAATTTTGTTGTTTTGACAATATGTCAGTTTATTTTGACAGTGATTGATCGTACATTTACGAATTTGTTTGATTAAAGTGTTACAAAATGCCAGCCATGTCTTCAAATTTAGAATATGCGAATATGGTGTTTGTTTATGGGTTCTGTAATGGAAATGCTAGAGCTGCCGTTGAAGAATATCAGAGTATTTATCAGAGTTTTCAACAAATTGTGCGAGACCAGAAAAGCTTCCTAGTGAACATGCGAACAAGGTGATCGACAAGATTTAGAAGAAGTACGCAATATCCTGGATTTAGTAGAAGAAGATACAACGACCAGCTCATGAAGAATTAGTACCCAATTGGGCATCCTACAGAAAAGAGTAATAGACAAACTCCACGAGCAAGGCTTACATCCATATCATGTACAAGAAGTACAACACCTACAACTGGAAGGTTATGCTAAATGGAATTTTGTTGGTGGATAATTAACAATCATCGTATTGTATCGCATATACTTTTTACAGATGAAGCAACATTTACCCGTGACAGTATTAATAATACTCATAACTATCATGTATGGTCAGACGAAAATCCCCACACAACAGTCGAAAGTAATTTTCAACATAAGGTTTCTTTACTAAATGTGTAGTGTGGTATGCTTGATAATTATTTAATTGGCCCTTTCATTTTCGATAATGGCCTCACAGGAAACCACTACTTAAATTTTCTACAAAACGAATTACAAGGACTACTACAGAATGTTCCTCTAAAAATCAGAATACAAATGTACTACCAGCAGGATGGAGCTCCTGCACATTTTGCTCAACAGGTCAAGCGACATTTGGACAAAATATTTCCAGGGCGTTGGATTGGTCGCGGTGGTCCTATTAATTGGCCTCCAAGATCCCCAGACCTTATACCATTAGATTATTGTCTATGGGGCTTGTGATTCACTAATTCAACGTATTCGAAATACTGCAGCCGATATTAAAATAAACAGAAGTGGATCAATTAGGAGAGCAACAGGTGCTCTTCTTAGAGGAAGCAGAAAATGTTTAGAGGTCAATGGTGGTATTTTTGAACATTTAATAAAAGAACACTAGAAATTTTGTTTTATCCTATGACTTGAAAACAAATACAAATCGGATAAGAACATATGAGTTTTTTTACATAATTTTTATGTATATAATACACTCCTGAAGTTTGGTGTGTTCCTCCCCACTATATTTTATCATGGTATTTTCAAGTATTTTCAAATAACAAGTTTTCCATTACCAGTTATGATTCATATTACTTATACTAACAGTAACTCTTACACGATCTGTAAACAGATCTTAAGGCACACAATTTTGGAAAAGCAATGGCAGCAGACATAGAATATCAAAAATGTTATACAAGAATTCTTATCCCTATTAATGCTTATAAATTTCTTCCACAATATACTTGTAAATAATTGTCACTGGTCTGCATTTAACGTATTAATGATAAATAACAGATGACAACGCCTGGAGTGATTGAAAAGAAAAAACATTTTAACTGTTCAAGACCATTCAAGATGTTTAAGGAATGAAAACTCTACTATAAAAATATTAAAATACCCCGTAGGCATGTAACTAATTTAAAGTTTCTTTTTGTATATATTTCTATTATTCTTCTTTGTACTTTAGGAAATAATGAAACAAGAACAAGCCTACTCAAAATACAACAAAGTAGAAAGGCAAAAATACATCAATTTAACATTGAAGCGAAAGAACCAACTTTTGGAAGACGTAAAACAAGGACTTGTGGAAGATACTTTTGCCAGCACTTATTACAATGATTGGATTTACAATCGTCGAACGACAAATATGGAGAAAGTACATTTCATCATTGGGCATGGTATCTTAAGATCAGAACTTAGAGATGAGATATTCTGTCAGATTTGCAAGATTCTAACCAACAATCCTTCAAAACCGTCCTATGCGAGAGGTTGGATCTTATTGGCACTTTGCGTTGGTTGCTTCACTCCATCGGAAAAATTGATCAATTACTTAAGAAGTTTTATCCATGATGGACCGCCCGGATATGCGCCCTATTGCGAAGGACGGCTAAACAGGAGCTTCAAGAATGGATTGAGAACGCAACCGCCAAGTTGGTTGGAGTTACATTCGACCAAAAACAAAGATCCGATTATTCTGGATATTACCTTCATGGATAAAAAATCAATGACCGTTGAGGTGGATTCTGCCACAACTTCTGAAGAAATCTGCAAACACATTGCACAAAATTTGAGTATTAGAGATACCTTTGGGTTCTCCTTGTTCATCACCCTGTACGACAAAGTTATGTCACTGGGAAGTGAAAATGATCACGTTATGGATGCTGTATCACAATGTGAACAGTACGCTAAGGAACAAGGAAAACAAGAAAGAATTGCACCATGGAAATTATTCTATAGAAAAGAAATCTTTACGCCATGGCACGATCCGAATGAAGATCCAGTTGCTACTGATCTAATTTATGCACAGATCATTCGAGGAATGAAGTATGGTGAATACAGATGTCCGAATGATGCTGATGTTGCTACGTTGATTGCTCAACAGTATTATATTGAGAATGGTGCAGTTATGAATCCAACAGTTTTGCATACGAGGATAGGAGAGTATACACCAACTTATATTGTACAGAAAGGTGACTTTAGCAACGAATGGGAAAAGAAAATCATTGATGCTTTCAATAGAAGTGCATGCGTTAAAGATAAAAACCCACCTCTTAAAGCTAAGGCAGATATTGTAAAGTATGCAAAGCATGTTTGGCCAATACTTTTCTCTAAATTTTACGAAGCAATCAAAGTGTCTGGTCCAGAACTTCCAAAAGATAACATGATTATAGCTGTAAATTGGACTGGTGTTTATCTAATAGATGATCAGGAACAAATATTGTTGGAATTAACGTTTGCTGATATTGCTTATGTCAATTATCAACGAAATACAAAATTCCAATTACACAACATCACTTTTAGTACCATAAGAAATGAAGAGTATGTTTTCCAAAGCCCCGATGCAGAAAATCTGTATAATTTAATGATTTATCTACTTGATGGCTTAAAGAAACGATCGGTCTATGTTGTTGCTACACAAGATTACAGACATCCAGCAGATGCTGAGTCTTTCTTATCATACAAGAAAGGAGATTTGATTGTCTTAAGGAATAACCTAACAGGTAAAGAATTGATGTCTTCCACATGGGGCTATGGTGAATGCAATGGTAAGACAGGAGATTTTGTTACTGAGCACATTTATATTTTACCAACATTACATAAACCGCCACCTGATATCTTACAAGCATTCAAGAGAGACGGTGCGTTTGATGTACGTCAACCAACAGCACCTGTAATGTCGACACTTCAAAGAATGAAACTTCATACCTTGGCGTATTATGCCAGCGATCATTTCCGAAGTGGACGTAGACTTACCGTTAATAAGACATCGGCAATAAACACGGTAAGAAGAGCGTCCCGTGAAGAATTATGGAAGTACACCAATCAACCAGTGCACCTCCCGCATTTACAAAAAGTATTTGAAGACGAGAATTTATCGAAACTAGCTGTGGAAGCGTTTAACACAATTCTAAAATATATGGGTGATGCACCGGCACCGAAAACAAAAGTTTGTAATGAGTTTACCGATGTTATATTTAATGGGGCACTCACACACGAACTATTACGTGACGAAATTTATTGTCAGATATTAAGGCAACTAACATACAATCGATTGTCTTCTAGTGAAGAAAAAGGTTGGGAATTACTATACCTAGCAACTGGTCTATTTGCATGTAGCCCATCCCTCATGCCTGATTTAACTAAATTTATTCAAACAAGAATTCATCCATTTGCTGAAGCTTGCCTGCAACGTTTGCAAAGAACTAGCAAGATTGGCCAAAGGAAATATCCTCCATATACTGTGGAAGTGGACGCTATACAACATCGCAGTTTGCAAATCTATCATAAAGTTTACTTCCCTGATGATACAGATGAGGCTCTCGAAGTGGATTCTTTGACAAGAGCATCAGATTTACGTAAAGCAATTGCCGAACGGTTGGGATTGATGTCACACGAGGGCTTCAGTTTGTTCGTAATGATTTCCGATAAAGTATTCTCCATTCCTGACGACTATTTCTTCTATGATTTCTTGCACGAGTTGGTTAATTGGGTTAAGGAAACTAAGCCAACTTGGAATAGTAAGTAATCAAAAAGTTATATAGCTTGACGCACTGTATATTGTTCTTGTAGGTGCAGCACTAATCCAAGCGCAATACCAAGTATTCTTCATGAAGAAGCTGTGGACAAATACTATACCAGGAAAAGATCCAGCTGCCGACCAAATATTCCATTATTATCAGGAACTACCTAAATATATTCGTGGATACCACAAGTGCACCAAACAGGATGCAGTTAAACTGGCGGCTCTGATCATGCGTGTTAGATACAATGTAAGCATTGATGATGCCATCAATGCAATATCTGCTGATTTGAAAGAAATAGTTCCCATTGATTTAATCAAAGCTCAAAATACATCTGATTGGAAGAAACAAATATCTATGGCACTCACGGCTGATGGAAAAATGACTGCGGAACAAGCCAAATATAAATTCTTACAAATGATTTATCAATGGCCTACATTTGGGTCGACATTCTTTGAAGTTAAGCAGTCTTGTGAACCAACTTATCCAGACATTGTTAACATTGCCATTAACAAGAATGGTGTCAACATTATTCATCCACAAACCAAGGTAAGTTTTATCATCTTTTTTTTAATATGATCAAAACGATTCGCAAATTTCTTTTTTAGGATATATTGGTAACGCACGACTTTAGCGACTTAAATAACTGGTCTTCAGGAAACACTTACTTCCATCTTACTGTCGGAAATGTTATGAGGAAGACGAAATTCTTATGCGAGACGTCTCAAGGGTACAAAATGGACGACCTTATTACTTCTTATGCCGATTTTATTAGCAGTAGCAGTAAGAAGCAAGAGAAACCATTTGTACTGTAATTGTTCTTTGTAATATTGGTTGTTTTGGTTATGATACTATTTATGGAAATAAAGATTATATACTTTATTGATATAAAAGTTGAACAAAAGCTTTTTTATAACAAAAATCAATTAGTACTGGAAAAACTGGATAGATGCTATGTTTTAATTCCATGTTAAATTACTCAACTATAAATATTTGTTACACATGGCATAACTTTGATAGTGAATTATGTTGCAAACCATGTCTATTTCTTACTGCTAATGTTAAGGTTGAGGGTTTGGAACCTTGACTTTGTAACAAAGTAAAACAAAGTCATCACTACGTCAAAATTTGCAGAAAGGATGCTCGACACACGTTTCGCTAACCAAGTTAGCATCATCAGGAGCGACGCAAGATTCAAAACCCAACCCATCATCAGGAGCGATGAGTCTTTCATCACTCCTGATGATGCTAACTTGGTTAGTGAAATGTGTGTCGAGCATCCTCTCTGCAAATTTTGGCGTAGTGATGACTTCATTTTACACTGCTAATGTTCACAATGTGTTACTCATTCTGATTATTTGTTCATAATAATTTGGACGGGTAGATGATTAAGTTAAATTTAAATTAATACATAATTTTAAAACAGTTACAAAAACTTGACCTCAGAAAAAAAATTAATGCATGCCAGTGTAATAGAAAAATATTAAATTGATTCACTATTTGAACAATATCTACTCCAATTTTTCAAAACTAATTGATTTTTGAAGGTTACATATGTTTTAAGATCACTTTTGCATGTAATATTACAATTTTGATCCTTTCCACCTTTGAATAACTCCATCGTTTTCCAATTGATCCATATCATCCTTGCTATAATTCAAGGTGTTTAGAACAACATCGGTGTGTTGTCCTAATTTGGCAGGTGGATTAGCTGCTGTGGATACACCAGGTGTTCTACTAAGTTTTGGTGCTGGATTGGGTACCATTCTGTTGGTATCTTTGCATTTCACAAAACTATTCTGTTCTCTATTGTGTCGATGTAATGGAGCTTCATCAATTGTTAAAATAGGGAAGACACAAGCGTCCATTGTATCAAAAATATCGCACCACTTTTGTTGAGTTTTGGTCTTAAATTTCTCAGTGAAGACTTTCTTTAATTCTTCTACATTACCGAACTGTGAGGCCTCGTCTTTAGATAACTTTAGTCCTTTGATCAATTCCTGATAAAACTGTGGTTCTAACGCACCAACAGACATATATTTTCCATCTTTTGTTTCGTACGTTTCATAGAAATGGACACCTCCATCGAGTACATTTTCTCCTCTCGGGTTACCCCAAAATGGCAGATCTTGAGACCTGTATAGGAAACTTCCTAAATAAGCTGTACCCTCTACCATGTTCGCATCAACAACTTGTCCCAGTCCTGATGAGGACCTTTCAATTAAAGCCAAGAGAATTCCAACAGCGCACATCAGACCACCACCTCCAAAATCAGCTGCGAGATTTACTGGAAACATAGGATTTTCTCCTTTTCTACCAAATAACGAAAGTAGCCCAGATATAGCTACATAATTAATATCGTGTCCAGCACGTTTGTGGTAATATCCGTTCTGACCAAAACCAGTTAATCTGGCAAAGATCAATTTCGGGTTGTCCTTTAATAGGACATCTGGTCCAAGGCCAAGCGATTCCATGACATTGGGTCGGAATGGTTCCAAGACAACATCAGCTTGGAGACATAGTTTCTTTGCGATCTCTACTCCTTTAGGGTGTTTTAAATTTAAAGCGATGGATTGCTTTCCATGACCAAGACAATCATCCATATTACTACCAACCTAATTAATTCTAAATTAAGTCTGGGAGCGCACGGGATGAATTATAACTTACTCTATCTACACGTAAGACTGTAGCTCCAAAATCTGATAATACCATCCCACAAAATGGGGCCGGAGCTAACCCAGCAAATTCGAGTACCTTTACACCTTTTAAAGCCATTCTGGATAATGACATGACCAAAATTAAAATTTAGTTATTAAGAACTATCTCTACAGCTGACTTTTGCACTTGTAGAATTTTTGCTTATGATTCAGCAAGTTTTTCGAAGAGATAACAAAATACGAACATAAATATGCAATTTGATTGCATTATATTATCTTGGAATAATAACAATATATTAAAAAAGTTTACTAATATGTTAAGATAATAAAATTTACCTTTTTTATCTTAAATCACAATTAAAATTCATCACAATGAAAATTCCTCCTGCGTCCTTTCCGTAGCTAACTTCATGATTGTTCTGACGTCACTCAGATGTGTTTTGTTTATTGCCCTTTAAAAAATATTTCATGGCTACTATTAAAATCCCCGAGCAGAAAGTGATACTGTGTGGTGAATATGGTGTTGGAAAGAGTTCGATTTTCCGGAGGTTCACTAATAACACATTTGTGACAGCCACGGACCGACAGTCGACACTTGGCTTGGACCATTTCGATAAAGTGTATAAAGTTACAGAAAGGGATATAAGGGTAATGTTCACAATCCTATTTTTTTAAAAGTATTATTTGTCGAAAATGATTGTTCTTAGTTACAGTTATGGGACACGGGCGGGATGGAACGAGTCGCGTCGGTGACGTCGAGTTACTACAAGTTTGCAGAAGCAGCAATACTTGTCTTTGCGTTGGATAATCCGGCTTCCTTTAATATTTTGTCACAGCATTTGCTAGATATTGTCAGTTACGCCGAGAATGCGAAGATATTTCTGTGCGGGAATAAGCTGGATTTAGTAAACAAGATACCGCAGGTTTCCGACGCTGATATTGATGCGTTTTGGTAAATGGTCTTTTACAATGAAGGTTTCAGCGCATTTGGTTACTTCATCTATTGTAACAACATAATAGCTTATTATTATATAGTTTAGGTATTTCTCAAGTGTACCCAAGTGTAGATTCTTGTGGGATCTCCCCCTCCTAGGTAATATGCCTTCATCTAAAGACAACTGCTGAATAGGCTTATAAATATTTATAAACTTAGTATGACTTTCAAATGTCTATATGATTCATCGTCCAAATCTTTATTATTATTGAAGCTTGTTGTCTTGTATAGTTGTCTCATAAGGAGAATAAGCCCCAAAAATTTCTTCATGTGTTGCATTGTAATGTCTTTCCATTTGAGGGTTTCCTTGGGCGTTGTGAATTTGTCAACATTTTGGTAATAGTATCTATTTGATTTGTGTACAAGGAATGTAAAAAAATTATCGTCAATAAATAAAGCTATGAAATCTGCTACACTAACAGTTGGGCTGAAAAGTTCGTAGGCTAATATAGAAAACAATTTTTTTTTGATAAAATTTGATTTTATTATTCAATGTAGTTGCCTTCGAAGGCGATACAACGATTATAGCGGTCATACAATTT
>JAWQRM010000146.1:0-28504 GCA_033557675.1 Coptodactyla brooksi
GCCGGGTATGGTCCTCTTCAGGGCCTCCTCAACCTCCATTACTGTTGTGCAACAATCACAGTTTGGAACCTTTGGCTTTGTAACAAAGTAAAACGAAGTCACCACTACGCCAAAATTTGTAGAGAGGATGCTCGACGCACGTTTCGCCAACCAAGTTAGCATCATCAGGAGCGATGAAAGACTGAAGTCTTTCATTACTTGTAATTATTGGTACAACATTCTTAACTGTCTGTTTCTTTCGTCATATAAATAATCATTTTCAATCAAGCTATCTAATATTTCCTAAACAAAATAATCATGATGAACATAAACCATGAGCTAATATTTATTATTATAGTTATAATCCCCCCCTAAAACTAATCCTATATGAGCTACAAATCTATTGATACAAAAATAATAGAAAATAATAATAATGTTGAAGCTAATGTTTGGGTAATAAAGTATTTTAAAGCTGTATTTCTTATTGATGGAATAATTGATAATAAATTAATTTCTAATCCTATTCATATTCCTATTCACGTATAAGATGAAATTGAAATAAGGGTTCCAATTATTAAGACATTTTTGACTGCTTCGTTTGAAATAAAGATTTTGCCGTTCAAAAACATTTGTAGAGACCAATCAAGCAACAATTGTAAGGTGCCAGATCTGGCGAATATGATAGGTATGGTAGTACATCCCATCTAAGCTGTAAAAGCGTTTGGCGGGTTACCAAACTGGTATGTGATCTCGCATTATCTTGGTGGAACACTATACCTTTTTTATTGGTCAATTCTCGCCTTTTTTGTTTGAGTGCATCATGCAATTTGTCCAGTTAATGACAGTGCATTTTAGGATTTATCGTGGTATTCTCCCAAAGATTTTGGAAAGAGCTTCCAAAAATTTTGCAAGCTTTTGCAAACTAGTTTGCAAAAAATAATGCAATTTGCCCAATTCATGACAGTACACTTTAATACCATGATCAATTGATCATGGTATTCTGTCAAAAATTTTTAAAAGAGTCCCCAAGAATTTTGCAAACTTTTGCAAAAAATGTTGCATACCAATTTTGGCACTGGTGTTCCGCACACTAATTCTTTTCTTGCTTGAACGACAATTTTACCTTTCTTGTAATAGAAAAGCAAAATATGCCGAAAATGCTGTTCTTGAGTTTCCATGCTTCAGAAAACATAAAAAGAAACAACTGCACTGATATACTATGCGTACTATGCATACTACTATGTATATATAGTTTAGAATGAAGTAGGTTGGTTAAAATACAACTAACGCTTCTGCTGTGAAAGAAACGAAATTACTTTCAGAACAACCCAATATATTTTATTTTAATAAATAAATTATTGCATTCATTGTCTTACTACAGAATTTGGCGTCTTCATGCAAAAGAGGACGTTATGTTGATGAACATTGCGAGAAAAGGATCTCAAAATGGTTTGAAGAATTATCAGATGACCCCTTTCGCCAAAATGTGAAGAAAAGATGCTCGACGCACGTTTCGCTAACCAAGTTAGCATCATCAGGAGCGATGAAAGACTAACTACCAACTAACATAAACGAAAAAAGCGACAGTTAATTGTTTCTTAAGTGCTCTTCCGCAACCAATAGGAGACCCATTAAGCGTTTCCCTACCTTATCCCCACTACCCGTTAACACAATACCTCCCCGTACAGCGTGTCCCGTCCCCGTGTTATCTAGCCTAAGAATACAGAGCCCCTGGCCCTACCCCTTACAACTACCAACCTGTCCAACATTTCCTCTAAATCTGTTAACCCTAGTCTATCAAACTATACAGAGGGCTAACCGGTATTGGCCCTCTATCTTTATTAAGTCTATTCCTACATTTAACAGTTTCTATGCTTTTTCTATTCCTTATTTGAAATAATAGTGTATATACATGGGATAAAAAAGAATTAATGAAAAAATAGAAAATGAACATTGTTTTCCAAGTCTAAATTAAATAATAAGAATTCTTGATAGCAACATCTCATGGTATCACAGTTAGTTATTAAAAGAAATATCCTTAAAGTAAATACCACGGTATTTCATGTTTATAATAACATATACGATAGCAATATTTCAGTGTTTGGAACTAACTTTCTACATAATTTATATATTATAACCAATTTTGAGCAATATTTATTAAATTTTACAATTATTTATTCCAATTAAAATGCAACAATGGAAAGTTTATGTGTACGAAACTCTTTGCTATTAAATCATCATATTTACAATTATTGTAGAATATTTACAATGTGAAATTGCAGTGTCATCGTTGAATTAACTAGTTAACGTAAAATTTGATGCGTATAATTTAGCGTATAAAAATTAATCAATAAATGAAATAGGGAATGAACTTTGATGTAGGTACATGTTCTACTGTTTGTCTGAATTAAAAAATGAATATTCCTGATGGCGACATCTGGTGACGTGGATGTTAATTATACATGGAGGGTTCATAAATTGGAACGCGGTTCGATAAAAAAGCTGGAAGGCGATATTGCATAGAACATGAACATTGAACATTGTTTTATTACGTGCGGTTACTCATCGATAAGAATCGTTTGAAGGTGGGTAATCTCGTTTTTCGTTTTGTATCACTTTTGCGTAAAATCGAAATGCCATACACAACTTACGGTATTGATAGTTAAGTTTAAAGCATTTCTAGCCTCTAAGTTAGAGGTTAGTTGTCAAGGTACGTCACCTTGACAGCTAGACCTAACCCAACCTAACCTCATTAATTGGAACGCGAGTTTGCGTTTGAAAAAGACTTTCCGTTTGCCGTTAAATGGTTATCTTTACGATTGTTCGAAAATCTTTATCGTTTTCTTGCGTGATATATGTTTAAATTAAAGAATAAAAATTAAATATTCGCGACCGCGACATCTGTTGGCGCTGTCGTTAAGTATATTTACCAGTAGATATTATAATTATGTGCTATAAAAATCCATTAATGAAAGTAAAGTAATAATGAATAACAAAATTGCAAAGAGTCTCCATTACTTTTTTTATTCAAGTTCACATAACCGATAAATGTTCTATAAAAAAAATAAACTTGCATTAAAGGCGTACAGTTGGCAATGACGATTGTGCGTTATAAAGATAATATTGATCAAATTGATAATAATAATTAAAAATAACCGGGTGATGTAGAATATGCGTAAAGTTAATCAATGTAGATTCTATCTCGTGTTTTTTTAGTGATAACAGTATCGTATACGACTTGTACAGAGTATTTAAAAATAATATGCCTACTCGTGTTTATTTGGTTGCCTATCATTCGAGGTCATGAGAAGTCTAAAAACTCTGTGTACTATACTTTGTATTCTTGGCTATTATTATGATCAAGATGAATATGATACATGTATGTAACCTCTAGTTTTCTACTATCTCGTTCTCTTTCGCTTTCTAAATGCAATACACAGTAAGCGTTGGTAAACAATGCTATTGTTGTCGTTTATAATTCCACTGTAAATCGACTTATTGCGAAAAAATATTATGACTAAGTGCATTTCTTGCTGAATGTTATTGTCATTCACAAGTAATTTCTGCCTAGTTACTCAAGATAACTTGCGTTTCGCAAACGAAAACAAAAGGAGTGCTTAAACTTTTAATTTACAATTTTATCTAGATTTAAAAAAGAAAAACATATAGAATAAATGGTGAATAACAACCAGCAACTCTACTACTTCATTAGGATGAATAATCCACCCGTAAAAACTGATTTGAATCATCTCGGGTTACAATAGTACGTTATAAACAATTTAAAACTGTCTACATAAAACTGTGATATTTAATCTGTCAAAGAAAGAAATTCTTTTATGAAACCAAAAGTCCATGTTTAATGTGGCGGCCATGTTGGTACTACAGTTAGTCACGCCCATTTCAAATACAACATTAATATAAAAAATACGAATAGAGGAAATTAATTTTCCTTTATTTTAATGAAATCTCTGGCTGGTTACTGAAATTACTTTCGTTTCTCAAACGAAAACAAAAAGAATGCTTAAATTTTTAATTTACAATTTTATGCATATTTTAAAAAGGAAGACGTACAGAATAAACGGTGTATAACAACCAGAAACTGTAGCTGTGTGGCTTCATTAGAATAAATAATCCACCTGTACAAACTGAAAAATTATATACAAAAATACACTTCTTCATTGTTTAGTTTCTAATTATTCTTGCTCTAAATATACCGTGTTAACAAAAGTCCCTCAACTGTTATAATAAACACGAAATTGTGTATTATGTAAATCTTGCTCATGTTTGTCTAGGTCTGTAAGTCCAGGTCTGGTGTGGCGGCCATATTGGTACTACACTTAGCCACGCTCATTTCAAATACAATTTTAATATAAAAAATACGAATGAAGGAAATTACTAATCATTTATCAGTAATTTCTGCGTAGTCACTGAACTTACTTTCGTTTCTTAAACGAAAACAAAAAAAAATGCTTAAACTTTTAGCCTACAATATATTAATAAATTTAAAAAAGAAATTATACTAGATATTATAGTAGATTTCAAAAAATGTACTAATTTCAATCCTCTCGGGTTATAATAGTACGTTATAAACAATTTAAAACCATCCACATAAAAGTGTAATATTTAATCTGTCAAAGAACATAAAATAGTTCATTCCAATGTTGCAAGTTTACACTTACGGAAGAAGTTTAGATGGAAAAAAGTATAAATATACTAAAAATGAGCAGGACTGTGGGTGATATCAATACTAAGATCCCTCAACTGTCATAATAAACGTGAAATTGGGTAATCTGTAAATATAGCTCACGTTTATAAAATTGCCTATTCTTTTTAATATTTTCCGAAATCTTAAATAAATTCAGGATTTATGAAACCATAAATCCATGTCTGGTGTGGCGGCCATATTGCAACTACACTTAGCCACGCCCATTTGAAATACAAATAAAGGAAATTAGTAATCTGCGTATTTCTTGCTGAATGTATGCAATTGTTATGTCATTCATCAGTAATTTCTGTATAGTTACTGAAATTACTTGTGTTTCTCAAATGAAAACAAAAAAAAATGTTTTAATCTTTTAATTGACAATTTTATGTGATTTCAAAAAGAAAGATCCGAGCAATACATGATGAATAACAACCAGAAACTGTGGCTGTATGGAATTTGCACATTGTACTTCATTAGGATGAATAATCCACCAATAAAAACTGATTTGAATCATCTCGGGTTACAATAGTGTGTCATAAACAATTTAAAACCGTCTACATAAAACTGTAATATTCAATATCTGTTGCAGAACATAAAACAGTTCGTTTGAATGTTGCAAACTTATAGTTACCGAAAAAGTTTAGAAAATAAGCTTATTTATTGTTTAGTTTCTACCAAATATATATGTTAGGTGAATTCCTGCTCTAAATATAGTCCTGTTTGGAAAAATTGCAATGCCGTGTAAGGTACATCAGAATTGAATTGAATTAATACCACAAACGAACCGTGTTGATATAAATAAATGATTAAATTTACAAAGCAAAAGTGTAACCCCGAAATTCTAATCATTTGAAGAGCTCACCCTAATTTGCACTTACTGTAAATTTTACCCCAATCGCGTGACTCCTTCATGATGTTGCAATTTTTACAAACAGGAGCATATGTTGTGTGAACAAAATTCAATGAACAAACGCAAAAAGAATGCTTATACTTTTAATTTACAATTTTATGTACGCAATGAATGATGAATAACGACTAGAAACTGTAGCCGTGTGGAATGTGTACGTTGTACTTCCTTACAATAAATAATCCACCCATAAAAACTGATTTGAATCAACTTAGTATGTTATAAGTTAAGATGCATATAAAGTATGTCTTATATTGTAAAATTTTGGTATAAAAAATTATAAACAATAAAAATACACTTCCCACAATTTACTATGGGAACAAAAGTTCCTCAACTGTTATAATAAACATGAAATTGTGTATTATGTAAATCTTGGTCATGCTTGTTCAGGTCTGTAAGTCCAGGTCTGGTGTGGCGGCCATATTGGTACTACAGTTAGCCACGCCCATTTAAAATACAGCTTTAATATAAAAAAATATGAATAACGGAAATTACTAATCTTTATTATTCTATTACGGTTAATTAATTTACAATACATTAGAAGCATGTCAATATTATAAGTAAAAAAGTATGTACAGCGAACAAATGGCCATAAATATATTGAATATCACTTAGCTGACACTATACAATACCAACATAGAAAAACCCCGTCCGAGCGCGATCTACCGTTTCAATTCGACGACTAATATTATAATGAGAACAATCAGGATGACGGTGCCTATCAGGGCGAGGTAAAACAGTTTCTTGCGGTACCTGCTCTGGTACTGGGCAGCCTTTTGAAGCTCGGCATTTGCGTCCGTCACCGTGCAAGCCGTGTAGTCCGTGTTGCGTTCGATGGAGTCTGAAAAAGACAGCGCGAGAGGTGAATTCTACACTTCGACAGTTCCAAAATCCCGAAGATTTACCGAGGACCTCTCGATCCTGGTGCACGATCACGCTCAGCTCCCGCATGATCTCGTTAACGTCGAGAATATCGGCCTCGATCTTCCTGACGGCCACTTCTCTGTCCATCAGCATATCCGTCTCGAAGGCGATCTCCCGGGCCAGCTGCGCCTGCTTCTGGGCCTCTGGGTCGGTCCGATCCATCTCCTCAAGTTCGACAGGCGACACGAGCAGGTTGGCTTTCATCTTATCCGCGCCCAGCTGTAATCAGAATCCAACTATAAGCGGGTAGCTATTTGTAATATTAAAGTCATAATGCAAAACATTACCTTAGAAAATGTTAGTTTTATTCTTTCTTTAAAACTAAACAGTATTTGGTTTTTTGTCCAAAGTGTTATAAGTCTACTCAGTGTACAACATAATATGAATTAGCATGAATTCATTAAACTCAGAGAATTATTCCTTTAATCCATGACAAACGGCTGACAACATTATTTCCAAACTTAGATACAACTCTGCGAATTCTTCTGTGTATGATGACATCAAATGCCACTGGAGAAAGAACATTCAGCATTTTAAAAATAATTCAAAACTACTTGAGAAACTCTAGTTCAGATTCTAGGTTGTCTAGCTTAGCTAATTTTGTTACCAATACTGAGCTGTTTAAAGTCTTAGACTTTGATGACTTAGTTAAAGAGTTCTCATCACAGAAAGCAGCACGAAAAATTGATCTACAGAAGTTAATGTAAAATCATCTTCAGTGAACCTATTTATTTCTACAACTTGTGCAGGATTGTAATTTTGTTGTCGTCAGTCGTATGGTGTATTTCATTTTTGAAACTTCCTACAGAGTAGTTTTATGTATAAATAATTTTAAATTTTTACTAAATTTTCTTAAGTGTACATTCTTGTCTTAGATACGAAATAAAACAAATCTGCAAGAAATATTTTAGCTAACTCTCTTCTTAAAGCATTAAGCATTAACCAAATTATAAAGCATTAATCAAAAAGGCTAAGTTATGAGTTTTTGAATAACGTTTTGATAATTGTTAGTTATTCAGTGGTATTAATACATACATACATACATACATATTTATATAATATATATATATATATAAATACACATATATATATATATATATATATATATATACGGTCATTGATCAGCCCTATCTACATATTATCCATCACTTGTGAAGCCCGAAAGAAGTTGGTGAGCCCGGGCTTCACAACGTTATGCGTGTATATTACTACCGCTCGTTCATAATTATGCTAGTGACCTTATATACGAAATATTGGGTGGGCTTGATAATGACCATGTAT
This sequence comes from Coptodactyla brooksi, assembly GCA_033557675.1. NCBI lineage: Eukaryota > Metazoa > Arthropoda > Insecta > Coleoptera > Scarabaeidae > Coptodactyla > Coptodactyla brooksi. The sequence goes on from JAWQRM010000146.1 coordinate 7,797, forward strand.
CCATGCTACATACACCAAATGGTTCAATGAATTTAGCTGTAGGGAGCGCTCCTAATGCATACCTATAAGCTGACAGCAGTATTCTGCATGTCCCGTGGCCCGACATTTGTCCCTATATGTTATTTTCTGCGTGTTGCGTCATTGTGCCTGACATGCAAATGGTTAGCAAGGTAGCTAGCAAAGAAGTATACTCCACTTATTGTATTGTAAGTGCCGGGTGGGAGAGTGCCCCAAAGATACCTCGGGCTACACAACGTACCGTTTATGCCTATATATATGTATGTATATATATATATATATGCCTGGTTTTTAAGATAGTGTCAAATTTTTTTAAAAAATCGGTTTTTTATTAATATCTCAAAGATCCTTTCGCCAATTTTATTGAAATTTTGCAGTATTGTTTGTAGTGATAAGAGGATAATTTAGCCCTAACTAGATGATAATTATTAAATCCAGTGGCGTCCCGGAGTGCACCCTCACGAACATTATTGACAAGAAAATGTACGTAGCTGGCTTTTTATCATTTTGATATTTTTTTGCGGATAAAGCAATTAAAAACAAAACTTTTCTGTCTCTTAAATTTTTTTCACATCTTCCTTCATTTGCGAGAAAAAAAATAAAAACCACTTTATGCATATCCCTTGCATCACCAAAGAATTAATTCACGTAAATTGTAAAATACTTAATTATTGAATTTACATAAGTTAGAAGCCACTTTTTACAAACTAACTAATCTAATTTTTTACAATCTAGTCTTTTTCAGTATATTCTTTAGTATTTTCTTTATTTAGACATACCTTATGTCTAGATGAAGAAAAATAATATAAAACTTACTCTGTAACAATTGCATTCATTAATCTATTTTCATTCAGAAAATACAAATGGTGAATGGTTCTTCTACAAGGAAGTTTTCAAACAGAAACAATGTTATTAAATTTTTTATTAATTAAATACCCAACAGAAAAAGAAAAGATTAAATGCTTTTATTGTTAATTAATGACGAACTTTAAATAACGGAAATTAACACAAACCACCAAAATTATAAAAAAAAAAACAGAAAGCTGGATGGGTTCTAGAAAATTCTAAGAAAAACAGCCCTTTCTTCAAACAACTGAATTTCGAAATTTGAATCTTTTGCTAAACTTTCTACAATGCTTGAGGATATTTCAAAGGGTATTTTGAACCCTTAACGGTTGTATTTCGAACATTTTAATGTTACTGAAGCTTCTAAAATGATTCAGGAGATTTCGGAGGATATTTTCTTGAAAAACTGGAAGATGTACATGACTTTCTCTTACCTTGCTTTAATATAAAAAAAAAATTGTGAAAAAAGAATTTCCATTCGTACCCGTCATCTTTTTCCAAAAATGTGTAATAACGCCCAAACAGTGCGTTATTACTCAATCTTAAACCTTATCCTCTGATCCTCAAGGACTTCAAAAATATCATAATATACAGGATGTTCCATTTAAAAGTCTGAAGTTGGATAGCTTTTAGAATAAACCGAACACCCTCTATATTCCAAAACTGTTTCAAATTGTGAAGAGTTCAATGTCATGCAACATTTACTTAAGACATTTTTTTCTAAAGAGAGCAATATCCGAGATTAAGAACGAAATACCCTCTTGCCCCATAGGACTGTATTTTTATCAATTATGCTTGTAACTCGTGAACTGTTGATTTTAAACACGTACTATCCTTATAGTTTTTTACTCACAATTCTATGTAGATTACAAATATATATATTTTGTTACAAAATATTAATTAATTCATTATTAATTAATTCAAATATTAGTTAATTCATCAAGATCCATCAAAATCTCGATAACGATTTTCTTTGTGAATGTAATACTTTCTATTAAGAGAAAGTAATAAATTACAAATTATGAAAAATTATGAAGATTAAAGGTTCAAAAAGTATTTACTTATTCTAGATGGACCACAAACACTTCAAATATACAAAGAATATAATATGACCCCTATGTCCACTTTCCTTAGAGGTGATCTGTCATTTTCTTGATTAAAAGTCAAAATAGCCACCTGTATCTTAAATGAAAACGATTTTAATCATCTTTTCTGCGGAGAGCATTTAAAAAACTGTTATCTATATAAATATTATCAATATTGTTATTAAGAAGTAGATTACGCAGAATTACACGATTATAACTTAATAATAAGGTTTTGTTTTTTAGTCTCACCTTTTGCAATGAAGAATAATTAGCCACGGCATCCTTGAAATTATCCGTTAACTTCTCGGCTTGCAATTTTTGCTGTTTTTCGCCCTTCCTGACGACTCTGCTCAACTTTTGCAAGGAATTAGTCGTGGCCGCTATAATTTGATTCGTACTGATTTGCGTGACGTGTCTGCCTCGAAAAAAGAATACACATTAACAAAATTTAACGTAAAACTAAACTTTAAACTTACATCTTATCCCTTATTCCTCTATTGTCTTTGGCGGTACCGACGGACTTTAACAAGTTGTCTAAAGATTTCCAACTCGAATTGATGGTATAAATATTCGTAACGATGCTGTCGCACAACGTGTTGAATTCCGACGAGGAAGCCCCGGAAAAAACCACTTCCGTAGTGTCCTCCATGGCCCCATAATTCGGAGCAGGCTTCCTGTTCATTTTTCCTTAATTTAAATGCCGAAATTTCCACAGTTGTCACTTTATTAAATACAATCTAAACGCTCCCACTGACAAGACCGAAAATATCGAATTACTCTGTTATCTTTTTGTTTGGATGTAGAATCGAACAAATAAACACAGAACACAGAACTCTTATCGCCAAAATACATTAAATGTTTTCCGAACGTGACACGTGACTGAACAATCTAAGCGATGTTAAACACAGTTAAACATTGCAAAGTATGTTTGGCATTTGCACTGTCAGGTGTTTGTTTGCCACTGGATAACATAAACGAACTCATCAAATGAGGTCATTTGTAATGGACTATCTCATGACAAATTGTTTTGGATTAAGAGGAATTTGTTTTTTGTGTATTGGTAGCGCTGAACGTATTTCTATCTGTCAAGTTTAAATACTAATAAGTGAGATACATAAGTCAAACAGTATTTTTCAACATTTGAAACATTATCTTGTTACTTAATGAAATTCTATCATCATTACTTTTTAACGAGTAATTTAATGGCCGAATTTATATCAATATTTACGATGACAATCTTGGGTAAGTTAATCGCTATTTAAATGAATCCACTAAATTAAGAGCTATGCAGCACAATATTTATTAATATTATTTAGTAGGGAATTACATTTTAATTATAGAAGATAGCAATTCATCATTATTTTACCTACAAGGTGGTTATTTTAGATGGAAAAGTAACTTGTCAATATGACATTTGAAACACACCTTGAATTTTAGGTTATAATTATTGCTACACCGTTGCCACGTCTTAAAAAATGGAATTTGTTTTTACAGATAAATCAAAGTGTTTCTTTTTTCACAGTACAATATTTAGTTAGTTGAGAGTTATATTTTAATTACAAAAGATCGCAAAATTCATGGTTATTTTATCTGCAAGGGTTGCTTTAGGGTGAAAAACAGCATAGGCTGATATGACATTTATCACATATCTTGAATTTTAGGTTATAGTTATTGGTACACCGTTGCCACGTCTTAAGAAATGGAATTTGTTTTTACAGATAAATCAAAGTGTCTATTTTTTTTACAGCATAATATTTAGTTACTTGAGAGTTATACTTTAGTTACAAAAGGTCGCAAAATTCATGGTTATTTTATCTGCAAGGGTTGCTTTCGATTGCAAAATTCATGGTTATTTTATCCGTAAGGGTTATTTTAGGGTGAAAAATAATAGACTGAACATCTTTTTTGGACTGTTTCATAGCATAATATGTATTTATTTATATAACTATTTTACCAAGATAGTTGTCTTCGAGTGAAAAATAATACGTCAATATGCCATTTGTCATGCAGTTTGAATTTTAGGTTATAATTATTGCTACACCGTTGCCACATCTCGAGAAATGAGATTTGATTTTTCAGGTAAATCAGTGTTTCTTTCTCTTTCATAGCATAACTTTTATTTAGTTGAGTTATGTTTTAGTTACAAAAGATCTCAAAATTAAATTAAAAATAACATTAACTGATATGACATTTGTCACACATCTTGAATTTTACGATATAGTTATTGGTATACCGTTGCCACGTCTTAAAAAATTCATTTTTTTTATAAATGTTTAAGTGTAACATTTCCTAAAAGGAAAAGTATTTCCTATTTCCATTGGATTCTGGATGAAACATTTCAGGAAGTCAATATGTTTCAGCTTATGTTTTTATCAGCAACTTATAATAGTTAAATAGTCCAGGTGTGCTATGGCGACCATATTGGTACCACACTTAACCACGCCCAGTGCTACTTATTGTTTTCTTATGTGAAAAAGAATGTTATAGCCTTAATTTACTCAGAATAACATTACAAGTGTAACATAATATTAATGAAGTAATTTGGGATGTTTCGACTGGTATTTTTCTGAACAAATATCAATTAAAAACCACCTACACATTGTTTTCCCGAAAATATAAGCCACCAAAACCACAAAGGTTGTTTTAGGGTGAAAAATAACCTAGGGTGAGATGACATTTGTCGTCTTATCTTGAATTTTAGACTATAGTTACAGCTGCACTGTTGCCAGTCCCCCAATTTTTTTTACTTTCTCTTAAGAGAAAGTAAAAAAAGTGTACGTGAAGATGGTTATTTTTATTCTTTATGTTCTTGTATAATTTTGTAATTAATGCTGTTGGGTAACTGTTTTTGCTAGCTATTTGTAATAAGATGTTCATTTCTTGTTGATAGTCTTCTGTCTTTATCAGAATTGGTACTAATCAATGAAGTAAGCTTCTAAATGTTGCTTCTTTATGTTGTTTAGAATGTACAGAAGTGTAATGAATTATGTTGCCTGTTTGTGTCAGTTTTCAGTGTATTTTGTACATTAGTTTACTGTCTTGCTTGGTGATATTGAGGTCTAAATAATTTATATTGTTTTCTTCTATTTCATATGTGAATTGTATGTTCTTACGTTTTTTGTTGATATAGTTCATTATACGTACCTAAACCAGGCTTTTATCTTGAACTTTTCTGTGATTTCTTCATTGATTTCGTGTTCGAGTTCTCGTAGGAATATTTCTGAGAGTATTCCAGACAATGGGCCTCCCATGGGTACTCCACCGTTTTGTATGTATTGTTTGTTGTGGAATTGGAAATAGTTTTACTGTTTCTTCTATTGGTACGTTTCATATACCAAAATTTGCATATTTCCGTTTGTTTTTTATTTGTTTATTAAATCTGTGTTATTTTTTATTGTGGATTTTATTGTCTTTGCTAAATATTTGGAAAATTTGCATGTTGGTGCCGTTGTGAAATTTATAAGATATTCATCTTTCAAACATTATAAAATAATATAAAATTTATTCTGTAAAAATTGCATTTATTAATCTATTGTCATTCAGAAAATACAGACGGTGAAAATGGCTCTTCTACAAGGAAATTCTCAAACAGAAACAATGTTATTAAATTATTTATTAATTAAATAAGCAACAGAAAAAAGAAACGACTAAATGCTGTTATTATTAATTAATGACAAACTTTTGTCCGAAGCAAACGAAATTAAATATAGTTATGTGTACGTAAGTACAATAAGAGCCGTTAGACTCCTTGTGAATCGTGGGCAGAACGTACGTCGTCTATCTTCAAGATCATCTTGACAAGCTGCGTTGCCAGTTTTATTTGTTGCCTCTTCGACTTGAGAGATTCAATAACATGTTGATCCCGCATGTTCACGTTGCCAGTTTGCATGCAGTCGATTCCTAATGCAGAGTCTCCACTACCAGCCTGTTTAGCCTTAAAAAAAGAGTTGAAGATAACATTTTTTTCTTCTTTAGACTGTACTGAACATTCGTACCTTTACTTCAGCCAATGCATGTATAGCAGATAAGCCACTATTTTCTGCCAAAGCCAACGGAATGCTTTCTAGTGCCTCGGCGAATCCTCTAAATGCGTACTGCTCCAATGAAGCCAATTGGTCAGCTTGGGCTGCGACGTACAGGCTGCAAGCGATTTCGGAAGCTCCGCCCCCATACACGATCCTCGGCTCCTGAATGAGGCTGCGGATGACGCACAGCGCATCGTGCAAGCTGCGTTTCGCCTCTGCTACTAGCATCGCATTGCCGCCACGCACCAGGATGGTGACGGCGCGCGAGTTCGAGCACTGCTCGATCACGAGCATCTTATCCTTTGTCGTGCCAAATGACAGCTCCCTGACGAGGCCCGCCTTGCCCAGCTTGTCCGCGGTCAGCTCTTCGAAGCGTGGGACAATTCGACCACCCGTGGCAATCGCTATCAGTTCAATTTCCGGGCCTCCAACCTAACAAGCAAAATTATAAAGCTACAACTATAATATGACGACAAAATTCTCAGTCCTCCTTTTATTCCATATAATCTGAGTTTCCAAATCGTTTGAAAATTTACTTAGCACTGAATTTAAGAAGTGCAAACGGTGGTTTAAGTTCCAATGTACTGACCTAACAAAGGAAGAGTTTATTGAATTGATTAAGGATTCGAAAAAGAAGACAATTAACTGGATGTGCATTTTCTTTTTAGTGGAAATTTTGCACGCCACTAAAAAGAAATCAACACCAAAATTAGTTGCTCAAAAAGTTACCACTGACTGTCTATATAGGAATCTTTGGGATTTTTAGAGATATTGAAACGAAATTTGGGATATATACAGGGATATATACATAAACACACCGACAAACTTTCAGGGGTGATAGGGAACATTAAAACAAAAAATTTTCTTTATAAACATATGCCCAAAAACGCTTAGGTTTCGAAATACAGAGTGTTGAAATTTGTAAAATTTTTTTTTTTATCAATATCAAAAAGACGCTTCAGGCGATAAAAATATCATCACTGGGTACAGGAGGCTCATACGCAACATCTCCAAAAATTAAACATCTGGGCCGGTATTCACAATAACAGAATTGTGGGGCCTTTCTTCTTACAAGAAACTCTAAATGGAGAAAGGTATTTAGAGCTTTTAGACATACAAGTGAGCTAGCTGAACAAATAACTCGTAAGATTCAGATAATTCCACCAGAAATAATAGCCAACGTTACAGGAGAATTTACAAATCGACTTGGGTACTGTCAAGGAGTAGGCGGTGCTCAGTTTGAACACTTAATACATTAAGTTTAGTTTCGGTCTACACCGTACTCCTGTTTTACGTCAGTGTTCTGTAATTCATTTCATTTTGGTTAATAATGTGATTGTGCTTCTTTAATAGACTACTAGATGTCATTTATAAAAAATATCGAACTTCATATTTTGTACTTGTAATAAAATGCTCCTTTCGAAACTAAAATAGTATACAGGTGTTTCAATATAAATTTTAAAATCGGCATTCCTTCTGGTTAAATCGGAGGTTCAAAATTGTTTAACCAACTCAAAGTAAATTCGTAATTTACTATATATATATCTCTCAAATTTCGTTTCAATATTTCTCCTAAAAATTCCAGAGATATGTACTTAGTTCCACACATTTGCCCAACACTGTATAATTACATATATATAGCAGGAGGATAATCAGTTCTATCAACTCTAAAACTCATCTCTAAAATAATACTTTATATTAAAGTTAAAGTATTACTGTAATAAAGTTGCCATACCTTTTGTTACCTATTAAATATTATGGAACTAACATTTAGTTAGTGTTTATTTTAATGGCACACTTTTGCACTGTACTCAGGTTGATCATTGTAACCCTGACAAAAGTTGGATTCATTGTATTTTTTTGAGAAACACCAACATGAAATTCTTCTCAAAATCGCTTGGTGCAGTTCTGGAATTTCCAAAGACAGATTTGGTTTGACCATTATTGAACTGCTAGTGTTAAAATGTTTTCAGATATATTTAAGATAGTGCTACATCGAAGACTTCTCAAATTTCTGCGGGAAAATGATTTTATCTGTCCACAATAATATGGTTTTCGATCTAAGACGAACACACTAACTACTATTACACATTTAATGGTGAATATAATGTCGAAAAAAGGAAAATGGTTATGATTGTGTTCTTTGACTTGTGCAAAACATTCGATGTGGTAGATCATAACATATTGTTAGAAAAACTGCAGTATAAGAGTTAAAGATAATGTTAACTGATTATCATGTTACCTGAAGAATAGGAAACAATTTACAACAATTGGTGATAAAAAAAAACGGTAATTTTAGAATAATAACTACTGGAGTATAGTTCTTCCAATTTTTGATGGATTTTATGACTTCAGCTATTGGTAATGAAAACCCTCTCATAAACAACCTTTTGCAGCCCCTGTTCAAAATTACAAAACCAAAAAAAGAAAGAAAATTCGTGTCAACTAATCGTTGTCACTCTCAAGACTACTGTCTTTTGTGTCAGAATCATTATTGACATGTTTTATATAATTCTTCCACAACGTGTCTTGTATTTCACTCACTTGTTTTCGTATTATTTCTTTTCAGTTGACTCCAAATCAATTCGATGGGGTTTAAGACGCAGTAGTATGGGGGCAGCCGCAAAACTGTGCGTCCTTCTTTATTAGCTTCCTCATCCACCATGTACTGAACAGGAATATTCCGGGCTTTTATGGTTTCTAATAACTTTGGTGTAGTTGTATCCTCTTTGTCTCTGGTATGTTATTTCTTTCCATATACGAAATTATATCTGCTTTTTTGTCACAGTTGTTGGTTTGCAATTTAACATTCTGAAATGGTAAGGGGCATTGTCCATTACCACGACCGATTTTGCAGGTAAAGCTGGTAATAATTGGCTTTGAAACTAACTTTCTAAAAGTACAGAATCCATATCCTGATGATAATTGGCCCAGCACTTCCCTATATTTTTAGCAGACAACCCTTTATCACCCTTTTTCCTCTGCATGGCCTTCCTCTTTCTCGGAATTTTCTAATTGCGTTGATGTAATTTCATCTTAAATCTTTCAGTCGTGTCGATTCCATTATAGCCAACCTTTTATTCAATACTTTATATTTAAATCCATTGGTGTGTAAGTATTTACGGATAGTTTCTGCACAATAATTGACTTCGAAACCACGTAGGGACAATTTTTTCCATAAGGCTGCTACCACTTGGAACAGATCCTTCCTTGTACATACTGTATATGGTTTCCTTTATTTCAGTACCTACGGTATCTGGAGTTCACGAGAAAGAAGATTTTGAATAATCTTTCTTTTACACCTGAACTTTCGTCAATTCACTTGTCACCTTTATAGGTGTTGAATAGTTTTTGGCTTATAGATTTTCATAAACCTTAACAATTATATTCTTAGCATCCACAGAAAGAACGGCTTTACTTGTCGTGAGTGTTTCATTTTCACACTTTTAAAATAATATAATATATTAATAAACAAATTAATAATATTTCTTTATCAGCAGTATACAAAAGTGACAAAGGCTTGCTTTAAACTAAATTTTAAACATCTTTACCTTCATTATATAGTAAGGTGGAATATATAGTAATGAGTACGCTATTATGTTTTTCAAAAAATGTCTGTCTAAATGTTTTGTTTACTAAGTTCTGCCCTGTGCTTATCTGCTACTGGGTTTCTAGAAGAAAACTGGGGTTCTCTGCTTAATAGCATGCTAGTAAAGCTATGGGTTGTAAAAAAGCATAAAACCCGTCACAAACTGGGAAAACTATACTTTAAAGATCAGTACTTAGTGCCCTTCTGTTCTTAGTATATGTAAATGATGTAGTAATCTATGATAGAAAGGAATCATTGACTCTGTTTGCTCTGTTTGCCAGTAAATATTTCACGATGCACAAAAAGACCTTGAAACAATATGTATTGAACTGGTCAAAATAGAATTAAACTGAATGAAACCAAGTGCAATTGGTTTCAACCCTGTACATGATGGATTGAAGAGAAATAATCGATTGATCTCAAAAAGATTTGATCTCTAAATTTCAGTGATCACATTGCTGATGTTAGAGTTACAGTTTGACGACTAAATATAAAATTTAATATAAGCGTACGGGGACAGGTAAGAAAAGGAGATACTAATAACCTGCAAGTGGCATAAAACAAGTTTAAAAAATAATATTCATTAAGAAAAATAGATTACAAACCCTGCAACCCTGCAATAACGAATTAAAAATTGGAAAAAGGAGTGATATTGTTTAATGAAATAGTGTGTGTTGTCTTTGTATTTTATTATATATTATACCCATTATGGAAAGTAGCAAACCAGGACTAACCAACTATTACAAATTGTTATAATTCAATTTACAGCTTACCCATCGAACGGCTGGTAAGTTCTGTTGCAGTAACAAATGGTTGGCTTCGTCGTCGAATCCCCACTGACAAATGGCCAATGTGGTGCCGGCATTCTTGACCTGGGCAACCATTTCATTAAATTTCTCCTGCTCGTACTTCCTCAGCTCCTTGTAGTCCTCGGTGCTGGCGACGTCAAGCTTGTGCTTGGTCTTGGGCTTTGGTGGTTCGAACGGGCAGGTCAGGATGGCGATCTTCACATCCTTCAGCTCCTTGGGCATCTGCGGGTGGCTCATGGTCTTGTCGATGACGACCCCCTTCACCAGGACATCCTTCGTCTCCAGGTTGGCCACCTGCAGGACAGCCTTGACGGCAATCTCGGCCATCTGCCTGTGGCACTTGTTAATTATTTTCGAGCCGAGCGTCGTCATCGCCACCTTGATCAGCGGCTCGAGGTTGTCTTCGGCCGCAGGGAAGAGCTCGGCAATCTTGTCCAGATGGTCGACAGCCTTTTGCGCGGCCAGCTCGAAACCATCCGCTATCCGGATCGGGTGGATACCCCGGTCCAGCAGGGCGCCCGCCTGCTCCAAGAGGGCCCCGGCCAGGACCACGACTCCCGTCGTTCCGTCTCCTATCTCGTCGTCTTGGGACTGGGACAGCTGAACCAGCAACTTGCCCACCTCGTGTTCGACGTCCATCATCTTCAGGATTGTGGCCCCATCATTCGTAACTGTCACCTCTCCTAAAATGATACAAAAAATATATTCAACAATAAGTAGCAGTGTAGAAATATTCTTAAATATTTCGATTAAAAAAACATTTCTATAAGATTTATAAGATATAGCTATGATTACTTGATTTTATAAGGCAATAATTTACAGCTGCTATGGAGAATTGGACAGATTTTTGAATATCAAACAGTTTTCACTGTTTTACGAACGCATAATTCATTTTTAAGTAATTGTTAAAACTAAAACGCTAATGCTAAAATGCATATTTTGCTGCCGATGTGATTTTTCTAACCCAATACACATGCATTCATATATTTAGCCTTATTTTTCTGTTAAGTTATATTCCATTAAGTCATTTCTTAACTTTCTAAAGCATCCAAAAATCTATTGTTGCATACATTTCTAAATAATCTCATGTTTTCTACACTAATTCTATGAAAAATAAATAAAAAAATAATTGCTATTAAAAGCATGTTCAGCTTTTAATAGCAATCATATTAGGGTAGATTTTTCTATTTTTTTTATTTTTCAGTGGGGATTCAATGAAGACGCCAACCATTTGCTATTGTAGCAGAACTTACCGGCCATTTGACAGGTAAGTTGTAAGAAATTATAACAATTTATGACAATTGGGTGGTTCTGGTTTGATAATTTCAAAGGTCAAACTTTAAATGGATTAGATTCTTCTTTATTTTAACACCAACAGTCCAGCAAAGTTTTGTATGGGCAAGCCGAATCCATTTTTGATATTTCCCAAACAAATACAATGAATCCAACTTTTGTCAGGGTTCCAACTGTAGTGCGACAGTGCGCCATTAAAATAAAGACCGACTAAATGTCAACTTTATAAAATTTAATAGGTAACAAGGGGGTTTTAAATATTAGGTTTTTAAATAATAAGTCCCATTTTTAAGACGACAGACGAATTGAATTTACAATTGCTGGTTTCTGCTAAAAATAACCAAATTGGAGTTCATCATTGTGTATTCCTTGTAATGGCTGCTGCAAAATGGAAATCAGAAAAAGATGGGACTGACTATCCTCCTTTTATATATACAAAACTATAAAGATAATTGGTGATAACTTTTTAGCAACTAATTTTGCTATTGATTTCTTTAGACTTTTTATTATTTCTTATTTTTTAGTCCATTGTTTAGTAAACTTTCCACTTAATGTCAGTTAAGTATAACAAAGAGTAAGTTTCTTATTAAAACATAAGAATCTAGACAAAAATAAATTAAAAGCCGCGAAATTAGAAACAACAATATGATTTGTAAATGTTAACTCATAATGTCTTTTTTTTTTGTAAAAAGGCTTTCATTACATTACTTGCATTAATCCTACAATAATTTGCTAAATAATTACTGATAACATACGAAAAAATTTGATTATTTGAGACTAAAAATTAACACAAACCACTAAAATTGTAAAAAAAAACAGCAAGCTAGACGGATTCTAGAAAATTCTAAAAAACAGTCCATTTTCCAAATATCTCTATTTAGAAATTTCAATATTTTGCAAAACTTTCTAAAATACATGAGGATATTTCGGATTTTTCTTGAACAAAATTAAATTAAAAGTCAAGTATAAGTTTTTTTTTTCAAAAATGCTTCCTGAGTTAGTTTTCATTAGAAACTTCTAATAGTAAATAGTCCAGATGTGGTGAGGCGACCATATTGGTACTACACTTAGCCACGCCCACTGCTGTTGTTTTCCGGTATGTGAAAAAGATTGTTATAGCCTTTCTCTATCATTATAACGCACTGGCTGGAATCATATATGCCACCACCAACAGTGCATCAATGATTACAACCCAAGTAAATAAGAATAATTTATTTGGAATAACATTACAAAAGGAGAAACAGTATGCGATGCTGTATTTTGAAAATTTTAATATTAGTGAAGTTTCTAAAATGATTCGGGATATTCCGGAGGGTATTTTCTTGAAAAAAAATAAATTTTTCTTGGTTGAAGCAATGTATATGCTGTATTTTCAAAAATGTGAGCCATCAAAACCAGAAGGTATCATAAAAATTATAGAGTAATTTATATTTATCTATTATACTATCTTTAAAGAGTCTTTATTTAGACGTACTTAAAATATTTATCTTTCAAACGTTATAAAATAATATAAAACGTATTCTGTAAAAATTGCATTCATTAATCTATTTTCATTCAGAAAATACAGATGGTGAAAATGATGAGAGCTCTTCTACTAGAAAGTTTTCAAACAGAAACAATGTTATTAAATTATTTATTAATTAAATACGCAACAGAAAAAGAAATGACTAAATGATTTTATTATTAATTAATGACAAACGTGAAATAATTCAGACTGAACATTAACACAAACTGCCAAAATTGTAAAAAAAAAACAACAGAAAGTTAGATAGGTTTCAAAAAATTCTAAAAAAAAACAGTTCATTTTCCAAACATCTGTATTTAGAAACTTTAATATTTTGCTAAACTTTCTAAAATGGTTGAAGATATTTTGGAAGGTATCTTGTAAAAAAATAAATTTTTTATTTTATTTTCGTTTTTATTTTCTCAGAAATACTTCCTGAGCTAGTTTTCAACAGTAACTAACTGAAATTAATAAGAATAACATTACATAACAGAGAAACAGTATGTGGTGCTGAATTCCGCACATTTTAATATTACTGAAGTTTCTAAATTGATTCAGGAGATTTCAGAGGTACCTGTCATCTTTTTCTAAAGATGTGTAATAACGCCCCAAACAGTGTGATTTAGAACTGATGTATAATAACTAAAGTGCCTGCATATCATAATATTCAGGTGTTCCATTTAAAGTTGGGTAGGTTTTAGAGTAAGCCGAACACCCTGTATATGCAAAAATAGTTTGAAATTGTGAACAGTTCGATGTGATGCAACTTTTATTTGAAACATTTTTATCTAGAAAGAGTAATAACAGTTCTAAGAAAAAATTTGCATTCACAGCTGTTGTTTTTCAAAAACACAAAATAACGTCCAAATGCTACAATTTGAAACTAAGGTATAATAATTAAAGTGGCCCTTAAATCTTATAAGGACTTCAAAAATGTAATAATATACAGAGTGTTCTATTTAAAAAATCTGAAATTGGATAGTTTTTAGGATAAACCCAACACCCTGTATATTCGAAAACTGTATCAAATTGTGAGGCGTTCGATGTCATGCAACATTTATTTGAAACATTTTTTTCTAAAGTGAGTAATACCCGAGATTAAGAACGAAATACCCTTAATGCCCCATAGGACTGTATTTTTAACAATTATGCTTATAACTTGAAAACTGTTGATTTTAAGTATGTACTACCCTTATAGTTTTTTACTCACAATTTTATGTAGATTACAAAAATATATTTAGTTACAAGAAGTTGTGAAAAAAATCAACCACATGTACAATTTTTACTAAATCCTTATTGTGACCAGATTATTATGTATTTATTAATAATTAGCTTGTAAAACTACCAAAAATGGTATAGATAAGGTACACAAAGCCTAATTTGTCAAGATTCATTAAAATCTCCACATCGATTTTTTTTGCGAATGCAATACTTTCTCTTAAAAGAAAATAGAAATCATAAAACCTCATATGATGAAAATTTATAAAGAGTCACAGTTCAAAAGCTATTTACTTATTCTAGATTGATGACAAACAATTCAAACATACCAAGTATACAATATCACCTCTATGTATCCCTTCCTTAGAGGTGATCTGTCATTTTTTGATTAAAAATCAAAATAGTCAGCCTGTATATTAATTAAAAATGATTTAATCATTTTTCTGAGGAGTGCAGTTAAAAAACTGTTATTCATATAAATATTTGCAATGTGTTTATTAAGAAGTATAATTTCCTGGTTTGATTAAGTAGTATTTTGATTATTTATCGAAATAATTAATTAATCTACGTACCGTCGGGCGACACCATCATTTTATCCAACCCCTTAGGCCCCAAAGACGTCCTGATCGTGTTGGCGATTTGTTTAGCGGCCATAATATGCGACTAAAACGAAAATTTCGTAAATACCTCGTATTCATTTGTTTTAACGATCGGTTAAAACAACATGTGCACGAACATCAACGAGAACAAACACCCATTGGGTGTTTGTGTGAGAAAACATAACCTTACCTTGAGGGCATCGTTACCTGTCAACCTTTTCTGTTTATCTTGGTCCCTGATTATTATAAAAGGCCTGCCGTATTCATCGAACGCTATGCTTCCCGGCAGAGAGTTCATGGTTAATTTTCGAAATCAACCGGCACTTTTTCGGATGATCGCGGATTTATTTTCGGTTCCAGAAACAACACCCTCCTAAGCCGGGTAAACTATAGCGCCACCTATATGTAATTTCAGCGTCAACTGAGCTGTCATGTGATGGGTTAAGTAGATTTTTATTAGACTGGATTTTCCTTAATTGGGGATTTATGCATTAAAAACGTTCATAATTAAACGAATTTAAAAATTAAAATAGTTTTAATTAATTGCAATATCAGTATTTACATGGTTGGTATAGCAGCTAACTTCGCGCCATACATGTCATTTCACCACTTGTCAAAATAACCGTGAGTTTGGTTATTAACCATTTTCGCGACTTAAAAGGTGTAATTATAACAGGAAAAAAGATGGCAGAAGCTATGAAACAAGTCGTGGCGGACATGCTAAAGGGAATCGAAAGGTACAGCGACCAACAGTGAGTATTTGACGGACATAACCTAACATAACCCTACTTTTGAAGATATAACCCTGATAATTTACCTACGCTCGAACGATACGTCGAAATTCAGTCTAGGGAGAACGCGTACGACCTGGAAGCCAACCTGGCGGTACTGAAATTGTACCAACTTAACCCGCACAAGTTCAACATGGACATAACGAGTCAAATTTTACTGAAGGCTTTGACGAACTTTCCCCACACCGATTTTATCCTCTGCAAGTGCCTGCTGAGCGAGAGGAAGCTGATCGAGGAGCCGATAAATCAGATTATCTACCTGGCCGATATTTTGGAGCAATGCAATTTCCAGACTTTTTGGACCAGGGTCCATTCGATGCCCGAACTCACGCAACGCATAACCGGATTTCTAGACTCGATTAGGAAGTTCGTGTGTCACGTTGTCGGCATTACTTACCAGACGATCGAGAGGCGCCATCTGGCGCAGTTGTTGGGAGACGTCGACGACATAACTTTAAAGCATTGGGTTAAAAAGTACGGTTGGAAGGAAGACGCGGCCTTGATATTTATCGCGAACCAAGACGAGAATATAAAAACTAAGAATATCAATGAGAAAATCGATTTCGAGAGCGTTGGGGCCATTATGGCAGCCAGTCGTTAAATTTCTATAAATGAGATAAAAATTACAATAAAAATAAGTTTTTTTATTACCAAGAATGTTGTCTACCAAAATTTATTTAAAGTAATTGTATTTTTACAATTTTAAAATGGGATAATCTGTCCCAGTAATGCTTATAACTTGAGAACTATTATTTTGCATAATTAATGCAATGATTTAGTGCTTAGAGTAGGCATAGACAGACAGACAGACACACCAGACTAAAAGTAATATTGCTACACAATTCATTTTGAAACTGACTTTGATTTAGTAATGATTACTTTCAATGCGTACAAACATTTAAGTTGACATTTAAATTTGAAAATTATAATTAATGATATTTAAATTCCCATACATGGACGGCTCTCATTTATTAACTGTCAACTTTGACATTCATAGAAGTTGACTCATCTATTACAATTTTAAAATAACTAGAGAACTGTTCAATATAGTCATATATATAGTTACATATCAATTATAGGATTTTATGTAGAAGCCAAAACTTTAATTCATGTGAATTTAAGTATTTTTGCTGCTAAAAAATATTGTGATTTCAAAAACTGTTAATGCACTGACAATTTAAAAAATATCTAAAAATACTGCACACGATATTTTCTAATGCAGTTGTTATAAACTTAAGGTATACGATCCTGTTGTTGTCCAATTTGAATATACTAATTAAGCCGACTAATATTTACAAAAGAATCGTACAAATTTTTAGAATTGTTAACACTCTGCATATCAGTTTATCCTAAATAGTGTCATATTATTTCTGCTATTTGAACTGTATGCAATACCGAGAACAGTTTTTTTACATTTGGTAATTTTCAAAACATTTATTTTATCATAATTTGCAATTACGCTTATACTTGGTATTAAAATAATTGTATTGTTACAATTTCAAAATGGAATAATCATTCCCAATAATACTTATCACTTAAGAACTATTATTTTGCATAATTAATGCAATGATTTAGTGTTTAGAGCAGGCACAGACAGACAGACACACCAGACTAAAAGTAATATTGCTACACAATTCATTTTGAAACTGACTTTGATTTAGTAATGATTACTTTCAATGCGTACAAACATTTAAGTTGACATTTAAATTTGGAAATTATAATTAATAATATTTGGATTCCCATGCATGGATGGCTCTCATTTATTAACTGTCAACTTTGACAGTTGATAAAAGTTGACTGCGATATATAGTTGTATAGCAAGTACAGAATTTTATGTAGAATTCAATATAAAATTCAATTCGAAAATTATTCCAATTACAATATAATGCATAATTAAGCAAAATAATATTTACAAAAAAACTCACTAATTTTTATGATTGTTAACACCCTGTATAGCAGTTTGTTTTAAGAATATTTTTGCTATTTGAACTAGTGTACTTGTGATATCATGGACAGTTTTTTATTTACTGATCTTCGCCATTCCTCGTCATTATTTAATAAGAAAATAAAACCATTAAAGTAGAATAAATTTCATCATTAACTATTTTCTTTTTGGGGTTAGGTTGGTAAGGTTCACTGCCTAACTTCAGAATGTTTATTTTATTTGACAGATTATAGGTTATGCGGTCATAATGATTATAAACACCGGCTATCCAACGCTTTACATCCAGGATATTTTATTGTGCGCGAAATCATCCAACAAGCCGGGTTGGTTCGATTTTAAAAACCTTCGCTTTAAATCTGTTACAATCCGCGGTGCGATCGGCGATGCGGTTAAGTATAACGACAAGTGGAAAATTATTGTGGACGACGGTACCGGGAGCGTTATTTGTTATTGTATGAGTACAAAAGATTGTACTGCAACGTTCTCGGTAGGGGAAACGGTAGAAATTCGGGGTAATTTACGTGAATATCGGGATAACGAGAAACTTATTTTTATATCGAAAATCTTTACCTATAAGCTAAATGACGTTAGTAAAGAATTGGAATACGTGCGCAGGGTTAATAATTTTTATAAAGGTATAGAAAATAAAAAGGTAACGTTTTAAAATTACGCGGCTAACTTCAGACATTAACCGAACCAATATGGCCGACGGTGTGTTTATTTCTGAGAGGTTATCGGCGAAGTGCGTGTTTAAAAAAGACGTTTCCGGGACGGTGACCAAATCGAAACGGAGCAGAAGCAGATATTTTCGACGGAAGAGGAGCAGGCGTAACTGTCGGAGGAGGGTGCGCGAGTCAAGAAACGTTAGAAAGTCGGAAAATTTGTGCGCGGAAGTGTCAGTGTACGACTTTACCGACATGGCGGACGAGAGCTTTCCGCAGTTGCCGAAAGAGGTCTCTGACTGGCAGTACTACCACCAGTTGGCTTATTGGAAATCGCGCGCCGTTAGCTTGGAATTTGAAAATAAGATGTTGCACGCCCACCTGAAGAGAATTTGTTCGAAGGAAATTCGGGATTACGTCGATTACGTGCGGGGTGACAACACCACCGAAATTTCCGGCGCCGAACAGGGAAACTCCAATAACAGCGAAGAGCAAAAAAGTACCCAAAGTGGCACTGAAGCGGGAAATTTGAATTTGTACGGGGAGGATGAATCTAAAATTAAAGCCATGGAAACGGCCATGGACGTGAATTTCAAGATGCAAGTCAGTAATAGAAAGCCCGTTATGTGGCCGAATATTCCATTGAACCTTTGATATGTTTATTATCTTAAATAGCATTTAATTGAATGATCTTGTATGCATTTGGTATGTTAGTTAATTTTGAATCAATAAAGGCTGATATTTTGTTGTAATTTACTGTTTGTATTTACAATTTTCAATATTTTCAACTACAAAGTAATTCAATTGTCAATTTTGACAGTTGATAAAGTTAATTGTCAATCCCTCTTAACGACATTTTAATTCCCATTCATAGATGGCTCTTGTATACTGTCAGTTTTGACAGTTAATAACAGTTACCTGTAAATGAAAAAGCATTAATGACCGCATTTTAATTCACCTTCACAGATAAAAACGAGATAACTAGAGAACTGTTTTATCTAGAGAAAATCGATTTTGATGACTTTATCGTCATTTTGGTAGCCAGTCGTTAAATTTTTATAAATGAGATAGAAATTACGTTACAAATTAGTTTTTTACCAAGAATGTTGTTTTACTAAATTTATTTTTATCGATTAATAACAATTTTAGTATCAGGTTGGTACCTCTGGTTTGAATCACAACACAGTTTGTGTTTGGGTTACTTTATATTATTTATTTTGTCATGATTTCCAATTGACTACACTTATATTTGATGTTAAAGTAAATGCGTTTTTACAATTTTAAAATGGAATAATCTTTTCCAGCAATTCTTATAACCCGAGAACTTTTATTTTGTAGAATTAATGTAATGATTTAGTGTTTAGAGTAGGCACAGAAGAATACACAAAAATCTAAAAATAATATTATTACACACATCATTTTGAAACTGATTTTGATTAAGTAATAATTACTCTAGTACATACAAACATTTAAGTTGGTATTTAAATCTGGAAATTATAGTTAATGACGTTTGGATTCACACACTTACACATAGATGACTCTCACCTATTAACTGTCAACTTTAACAGTTAATAAAAATTGACTTATTACCGTTTTCAAATAATTAGAGAAATGTTCAATATGTTATATGTATAGTTATATATCAGTTAC
Organism: Coptodactyla brooksi; assembly: GCA_033557675.1. NCBI lineage: Eukaryota > Metazoa > Arthropoda > Insecta > Coleoptera > Scarabaeidae > Coptodactyla > Coptodactyla brooksi. Next base: position 27,831 of record JAWQRM010000146.1, read on the forward strand.
AGATTTTATGTACAAACCAAAAATTTAATTCATATAAATTTAAGTATTCTTGTTGTTAACATATATTGTCATTCCAAAAATTGTTTAATGCACCGAGGATTTAAAAAAATGTCTAAAAATACTGTACACGGTATTTTCTAATGCAATTGTTGTAAATTTAGGGTACACGATCGTATTGCTGTTCTATTTAAACATAATAATTAAGCGAACTAATATTTATAAAAGAAACGTGAATTTCTATGGTTGTTAACACCCTGTAAAGGGTGTTACAGCGCCATCTGTCTTTGAGGGGACTAAACATTTAATTTAGTAAGCTTACCAAAAAATGAAACTTTTAATATATAAAATCTTATATATATATATATATATATATATATATATATATATATAATCTATGTGCTACATTAAATTGGTTTCTGGTAATAATAAGTGAAAGTTCGAACAATTTCCTTAGATATGAAGTGTGTATATCATCGAAAACATTTTGGAATGTTTTCGTATTGATCGCAATAATATTTTCAACAATTTCCTGAAGAAATGATTTCCCTTTTTACTTTCTCTTACCGATAGGTATAAAGAGAAAGTATTGCATTCGCAAAAAAAATCGATGTCGAGATTTTGATAGATCTTGACGAATTACACTATTTGTAGCCTATCTATGCTATTTTGAGTGG
>JAWQRM010000147.1:0-28501 GCA_033557675.1 Coptodactyla brooksi
AGGGGCCCGCTGGGACCTAAGTGCTGTAGGACTTTCCTACCCTCCCACATCCATTCATCCGTCCATCTATCCAAATCCAGACTTATATACTAACCCTAATTACTTTTTGATGGGTGCACTTATTTATAATTAGGTTTTAATTACTTTGTCCCTCTACCTAACAGGTAGGGGGACAAGGGCGGGTCAAAAACGATAGAGGCAGGTATAGGGGCAGGGCCGTTATTAAACATTTTATTTTTGTTTTTAAACATTTCTAAGGTTTTTGCTACGAAAAGTTATTTGAATTAACCTGTTTAATCAGTTCTATTTTATAATTTATGTTGTGGTTAAGAGTAATCATGCGGACAGCCTCACTGGACTTCTCTGGTTTATAATTTGTAAAGCGATTTAAGTGCTCTTTATACCTACTTTTAAGAGACCTACGGGTTTGCCCGATGTAACTTTTATCGCAATTAGTGCAACTTATTTTATAAATCCCCGGTTTGTGTATTAAACCGAAACATATGTTGAATTTTAAAACATTAGTGTGGTTGAGGTGTTTGTTTAGAATTGGCTGAGTTCCTGGGATGGATTGTGTGATATATTTCATATCCTTGCATTTTAATACATGATTCGTTTCTAAAATAAGTCTATTTTCTTATTGATTAGTAACGCAAGTAAATTTTCCTTGCACCACAGGAGTCAATTAGGATACCAGGTCATGATTCGAAGACTACTAGCCATTAGTTTTTCTTTGGTAAAGTTCTTCCTATGCATGGCGTTTTCTAAAGCACTAGGCCTGCTATTTAATAACTTATTTGCCTCTTCTTGCTTCTACTGCAAAGATCAGTTCAGTTTTTGAAAGATCAACTTGAAGTCTGTTTAACATTTCACTGCCTTCTTTTGCAGTCTGAATTTCTCTTGATTTATCAGCTTGAGCATAACTGGATTTCTCTTTCTTCTTGTTTTAATATCCCATTCACTAGCGCATCTGCTTGTAGTTAGTTGAACGGCAACGTCTTCCGAAAATTAAAATCTTAGCCGACTCAAAAAAAATTTGAACAAACACTGATTTGTTCGTTGTATGCTTCAGGGTGTGCTAGATACTTTACGCCATCAGAAAGAAAAACAAGAACAAATTAAAAAAAAAACATCTCGAATATATAGAAAAAAATTAGTTCATGCGGATGATATAGAAGAGTTGAATGGTGTTCTAGATTCTACAGACGAATTACATTTGGTATTTTATGGAATGTACCACGCTCGGAAGAACGGCATCGACGGGTTAAATTGTGATTCCGAATATGCAGGGGTAACTATGTCGAGAGTACAAGAGTAAACTCTACCCTATTCAACTCCAAGTGAAATAATTGAGAGACTTACCTTTAAATAAAATAAGAGATCTTATGATATGTAAATCATTTGTTAGGTTATAATAATGTCATCACTACACCAAAATAGGAAAAGAATGCTCGACTCTGATGATGCTTAATTGGTTAGCGAAACGTGCATCAATCATTCTTTTTCCTATTTTAGTGCAGTGGTGACGTTTGTTATAACTTTGTTACGAAGACAAAGGTTTCAAACCCTCAACTTTAAATAATTTTTCATTATTGTGTTGGCAATTAAATTTGTTCGGTTTTTCAGAATGGAATAAAATTCAGTTTATTTCGTGTACAGAATTCACTTTAGTCAATGAGGAATTGACGAACATGTTGATTAGTGTTCGTAAAGCGTCTGAGGATGGTAGTCAAAACCGCAATCCAAGTATATCTTGACAGTCCTTCATTAGCGAAAGCTTACTCATTCAAAGAAATGTGTAACCACCAGAATATGTAAAAATCCGAGGGTGGTAGGTCCGGTGTATAAGGAGGCTGAAGCAAAACGTCCTAACCAAGACTTATCAATTTTTGGCGAGTGATTTTTGACGTAATCCAGAAGTAGTGACGCGAGTCACCAATTCTGGACGTTTTGTACGCATTGCTTGTTCTATTTTCATTAATTGTGAGTAGTATGCGGTTGAATCAATTCCTCTTCCTGACAATGATAGGTCGTAACGCCTTCGTCGCTTCTCATGATGCCGATATGGTCGGCGAAACGTATGTTAAGCGGGTAAAAGTTTGTTTTGGTATAGTGGAGGCATTGTTCAATTGTTTACGAGGAATGATTATCTCAATTAAATCACGTCTAATTTATGTTAAAAAATAGAAAACTAACCATAAGAGAGCATAATTTCTCACCAATTTGAGGAGTACAATACTCTGCTACAGTCATCATTGTGGAGGTCCTGAAAAAAGAAAATTTGCGCGATGCTATGTGTATTAAATATTGCTTTGTAGTGTGTTTTTAACATGATTCGCAGGAATGAAGAAGAAATGGAGATCATCTTTTTTATGGACAGTCTTATCGGAATTACCGTGCAGCAGTCGGATAATTGAACGAAACTTTTCCATGTAGAACCGCATTTTTGCACTGTTATGCGATAAGTATTATCTATATTATTTATATTATAAATTTGTAATAGATTTCAGTATAGAAGAGGCACTATACGATGAAGGTTGTTAACTTAAAGAATTTGATCCAAGTATTCGTATGAAACCCAGCTTCACTAAGAAATTGCCTAAAATGGCTCAGATTGCTGGTTACAGTTTCAGGAAGCAATATTGAATTTAAGTAACCAAATTTTGTGCATCAAATGTTTTAGTGAGGAAGAGTGTTTTTCGACGAAACGGTTAGATAATAGACACAATTGTCTACTGTTTCTTTTATGGTACCTATTGTTTCTGGGTAGATTCAAATTCCCATTGGCTCGAAGATACCAATACCTAGAATCCTGAAAAGGTTAATGGGCTCGGATTATTGGAAATAAAATTGTTGGATCATCATTCATTGACAAGAAATTAGCGGATCATTTTCCCTAAAATTTTGCACGTGCTATTCTTCATGCAATTATAAGTAAATTGCAGGTAATTGCAAGTACACATTCGTAGTTTTCTAGGCGCAGAACTTGATATTTTGATATGATCAAGCAAAAGAAACTGCGATACATGTATAAACTGAATGCCGTAGATGAGCTAAAGCAAACAATTATTGATGTCTACCACAATGACGTGACTCCTGAGATTGAAGCAAATTTCATAACAATAATTAAAGTTTCGTTAGTATCTGCAAATAATGATAATTTTTAGTGCAAAATGAGGACTTAGTATTGCTCAGAATTTTAGAGATAGTTAAATATTATATAGAAAAAATTGAGTAGCATATTTTATGCATTTACGGTTTTACTAAGTTTATCAATAAGATATCAAGGAAACAATAATTTCCAGCCTACTTTTACAGACAATTTTACATTACAATTTAAAAGCGAATGAAGGTAGAAACTACGAGAAAACTGTATCTTTTTAAAGACATTTCACACCACGTAGGGCACGATATAGTGTTGAATTTAAGATTTAAAGGTATAACCACATAACGAGATATTTTAGTACATATCAGAATTCCAAAGACTCGTATCAGAATTCCAAAAATCATAAATTATTGTGGAATATATTATTTTTTACATCTTTATATACATATTTATCAGATATAAGAGATTATGAGCATGCTTCGGTTCGATTATACCCAGATTTTCGATTAGTTTTTTTAAGATATTCTGCTCAGTATTTGTCATTTAATTCATCAAGACTGCATGATGTTCTTGATCATATCGGGAAAGTTTCACTGCATCCTTTGACGTCGAAGGGTTATTCAATAAAATTAACCAATGTTGTTTTTAATGATACCGTGGTCATATGTACAAAATCAATGACATAAAGAACGACGTTAAGATGTTTAATATGCTACAACGAAAGGTCTAGGTATTTGGCTTTACATTTGGCTGTAGTAACCAAATTCAGACATCGTTCATCCGTTAATGAAGTAATATACCTGACTTTTGAAACGTTAAAAAATTTCTTAAAAACTTCACTCTAAAACTGCATTTTTATTAATTTATCGAGAAGTTTCGGAATTATTTTAGTTAATAGACTTGGGTTAAGTAATGAATTTGACTAATTGAATCGAGGAAAAGGGGAAAACTTCACGAAATCCGAGAGCACTGCCGAGAAAATTACTTAATTTTGTTTCGTATTTCCATATGTAGAATAGCTTTATCCTGATGTAATATTTGTCAATTTTAATGATATTTGCAATGCAAATACTAATTGTTTGACGTGTGTAATGTAATTATTGAGGATAAGCACACGAAATACTGCGTTTTATCAGATAAACTTTCATTTATAGTTTATTAAGTGGCAGTTTATTACATTTTCTTTTCAGATTTAAAGATAATTGTAATTGTTAAAAGAAACTCTCGATAGCTCAGCAATTGAGCAGTTGAAAGCAGAAGGTTCGAATCTTGCTCGCAGGTCGATTTATTTTCTTATGCTAACAAGTAACCTATAACATCATAGAAATCAACTATTTCGGATTTATCATCGTCATACAAGTTGGCATAGAAAATATCTTCGTTTTCGTTATTTCATCCGTATTGCAACTAAAATAGAATCAATTTTGCCATATATTTTAAAAGCTAATTTCTGAAAAAAGTTTTTAAACTCGTTTAACCATTTCCATATATTTGAACAGCTGTACATAAATAATGTTCATTTGCAAGAATATATCGAATAACGTGCACTTATACCGAGAGCTTAATTATGTAGCTGTATCTGTAACGGTACCTATATGATTTCTTCTTTTCCAGTAACTTTGGTATTTTCCGCCATTTTATGTAATATCCAGATTGCTTAGTAATCATGCTTAATGCACGAGTCAATTTATCATGCAAAATTAAATGTGCTATTATTCATAGGTGTAGTAGAAGACATATAATTTAGGTAATTATGAAGTAACAGTATCTCATGTGCATATCTAAGTTTGATTCCAAACAGATCCCTTAGAATATTTTAAAACTTGAAAGGCACATATAGAAACAAATTTCTAGAAATCTACATCATTGATTATCAATTATTAGATCCTTCTCTCACTAGAAATGAGAAGAACTGTAAAAAGGAACAACATATTCTAAATATTTTGGTGAACTTATTAACATATTTCATAACATACTACCTCAACATTTATATGATACTCAAACAATCATATGCAAAATACATTAATTAATTAATTAATCATCGAATATAAATTGACGGTTAGCGTAAATAAATCTCTCATCCCCACAACATTCGAGCTTACAAATAATCCTTTTGATGTCAGCATTAATTGGAAGAAAACAGACATGCCTAACAATAAACTCAATGATGTGCACGTTGTTCATTTTATTCACCCTTTAATTTAAATTTAAGTAACCCCCATGTTATTACATCGAGGGTACGATGCGACCATTTCACGTAACAAAGCAAACACGATCAATTCGCAATTCTGCCGAGGGGATAATTGAATGTAATGTAAAATTGAAGACAAGTATTAACATTAATTGATTCAAAATATATTCATATATAATTCTAGTGTTTAGATATAACTATCAAAATGGAAACAACAGACGTCAACATATGTAAACTCTTGCGTAATGCAAAATACCATTTTTGTTGTTCATTTTTTGTTGTACATCTCTATGACTCATCAAAAATGAACTTACGCTTGTTTTATTTGCTTATGAGTAATAGTATGAGTTTATTAAATAATAAAAACAATTAAGTAATTAATCAACTAATAATATTTTTTTAAATCGAAATTCTACAATTTATTTAACAAAATTAGACTGAGAGGTGTGTGAATTTATAAAACTTACCCTTGATTTAGAAGAATCAAGAACATGATGGAGTAATTTAAGTTTGATAACATTTTCTGGAGTTTTATCTGAATTTAGCTAACACCAAAACACTTTTTGTCGTGTCGGAAAAATGTTGCAGTGTGCGAGTGTGTTTTTTTGCAGAATAAATATGTGCAGTGGAGAGAACAAGAGAGGTGGCAGCTTTAGTAATGCTTTGTTTAGGACCCGACTAATCACAGAGTTACAATGTCACACTGCATGCCAAAGAAGATATTAGTGAATTCTTGAATAATTAAAGAATTGTTGTTGCACTGCAGAGAATTTTTTTACATTATTTGCACTTCTTTATACTCAATTAAGTAAAAGTTGATTTATATTCAGATTTTTAAGTTATATGGAAGGTAATGTAATAATTTTAATAATTGAATTACCTTCCATATTGTATTAAGTAAATGGTCGCTAATACTTGAATAACTTATTTGCAATTAGTCATTGTTTGCGCAAAATGTATTCCAAATTTTGCTCAGCTGCGAATGAATATTCACCTGAAACAATAAGGCAATAACGTTATTGCAAAACAACAAACTATTTTAGTTATTATTTATAGTTTCAGAGTAGAACTGTGTGTATGCTGAAAATGAAAAAAAAAATGAGGACAATGTATGATGAATGGAAGATCACATATATTTTTCTCAATAAAAAATAAGAAGTTATAATCTACTTTGCGACTAATAAACTTCTAGATACTGGAATAGGCAGAGTACTTTGAATACAACGAAATCGAGGAAATGTGAGTGCATTTAATAAGGACTTTTTTCCACTACTTATGCAAAAACTACATTATTAAAATAAGTATTTGGTTTCAGATTGATTACGTCTATCGTCCACGCTTTTTATACGATTTTTGGTGTTTATGATTTTATTTATCTAGATGCTTATTACCTAATTGTAAGCTTGCAGTGCAATATTTTTCACAGTTTATGAAAAATCTGATCTCTAAATTTTATTAAATTTGTTGTTTTCTGCGGATGTTTCGTTCAAATATGAATTTCAAATAAGTAGTTAACTACTATGTACAAAGTAAGAAAATAAATCTCAATAAATAAGTAAGTACAATTGTGACTTAATTTAGAAAATAAATATCTATAATAATAATTAAAAAATGTATAAATCATGTCGCTGAAAAAAATTATGTTTTCTATCGTTTGTTAAATAATCCAAGGTTGCGTTCAAACGAGCTGTATCAAATGTTGCTGTCATTAGCAGTATTAGTGTTTATGTATTTTTGGTGTTCTGTTAATTGTTTTAGTTTTCATCTATTTGCACGTTCATATTAATGTTCATTGCTGTATTAAGCTTGACGCTTGTAAATATACTGCCCACTGTGATGTTTTTCATCGCCTGTCAGAGGTAATGTTGAAATATTAATTTGTGAGTTATTTTTAGGTGCAACTTAATAACTTTCATTTAATTTTAATTTTTTATTATTCTTGATATCCAGCACTTGAGTATTAATATTTGTAAGGGCCGAAAGAAATGACAAATGGTCATGTAATCTAAATCGTTGTCTTGTTTAACTGCCTATGAATCGTAAAACGCTTTACCTTTTAAGAAAGTTATATGTCAATGCTATGGCCACGTTCGTTTTATGTCTTGCATTATTAATTCGGATTAAACACAGAATTTCGACTAAACCTAATATTCAAATATAGGATTGGAAATTGTACAATGGCAGTCACCAAGCTAAGAGAGCTGTCAAAAAAAGTAATGTTCGGCGATGGGTGCGATAAGTACAAGTTTGACGCTTATAATTTTACTGCTCAATGTCTAATTTTTTCATCTGCAGAGCCTGAAGAAAGTCCTAGGTCGATTTGAAACGTGTAATACAGCTATTATGTAAATGAAAACGGAAAGTGCATTCACTTTTTCAGGTTATCCTTAATAATTTTTAATTTTTAGATTTTAGCTATTTGTTATTTCAGAATTCTTAACAATTCTTTCATTTTGTGTTCTGGATTTCATAGAGGTAATGTTGAAGTGTTAACTTACGGGTGAAGCTTATAAATGATTTTAATTCTTTATTATTCTAAACATCCAGCCCTTGAGCGTTAGTACTTCTAATGGCCGAAAGAAACGACAAATAAAAATGGAAAGTGCATTTTCTTTTACAGAGTACCCTGAATAACTTCGAATTCTTAGATCGGTTAATTGTTATTTCAGTATTTTTTGACAATACTCTCTTCTTGTGCTACGGATCTCATAGACTGCAACTTAGACATAAATGATTTTAATTTTTTATTGTTCTAAGCATCCAGCACGTGAATACTAATATTTCTAATGGTCGGAAGAAGCGACAGATGGGGTGACAAATGCTCACTCTTTAATCTTTGACTAATTTAACTGATTATGAATAATAAGGTATCTTACTTTTCAAAAAGATTATATATGAAGGTTGCGTTCGCGCTCGTTTTATATTTTGCATTATTAATTCGGATTAAATACAGAATTTTAATAAAACATCTTATCATGCATTGTAGAACGCGTTTTTCAAAAGCGCAATCAAAAAAATTACGGTGGCAAATTCAACAACATTCTAGCTACATCGCACATAACTGAAACCGGAACTTATACTGCTATTATTTTCTGATTAGCTGAAAGTATAAATTTCTTGAATTTTGGATCCGTAGAGTCTGAAGAAAGTCGATTCTAAGGTCGGTTCTAAGTGGTCGATTCTCTCGTCTTGTGCTATGCATGTCAGAAAGGTGGTGTTGAAGTGTTAACTTATGGGTTGTTTTTAGGTGCAACTTATAAATGATTTCAATTTTTTATTATTTGAGTATTAATATTTGTAATGGCTGAAAAAAATGACAAATGGTCACGTTATCTAAATCTTTCTTATCTCATTATATGATAACATTTTACCATGCATTGCAGAATGCGTTTTGTAAATCCAGAATTAAAATATAATATTGAAAATATTAAAATGGTATCGCAATGACACTCACCAAGTTAATAGAACTACCAAAAAAGTGATGCACGGTGGTGAGGGCAACAACATTCTGGCCGCATCGCACCGAACAGGAACCGGAAGCTGATCTGAAGAAGTCCTCGCTCCTTTTTGAAGTCCTTCGCGAACAGTTCACATTTTTCAAACCGATCACCGATCACTGGCTACCCTTACTCGCGTACGTTCGCGACACGAACATTAGAAGATTAACCGGAGTTTAAAAATAGCGAAAACGGATGTCGAAATGTATCTTAGAAGGGCCCGTCTCGGCAAAAAACAAAAGCCGCGCGTCGACAGCCTCTGCGGAACCCGGAAGAATGAGTAGTACTCGTGAGCGTAGAGTAAAAGAGGCGGCAGCGCGAGTGAGTAGTGACTAGCCGTCGCTTTGTCGGGGGACACCGGCTAATCACTGCAAGAATGAAGACGTTAGACGTTGCCGTTGGATGATGCGCCACCCCATGGCATGGGTCCGAGCGCACAGCGGCATCGAGGCAGCCAAGAGAGACCGCGCCGCGCGTTCCTTCCCTCGTGGGGTGCGTACCCACCTGCGGGGTAGGGAGAGCCGAACCGGCGGACGGCACAAAGCGAGTGGGGGCCCCCTCTAATTACCTACTACCCATTGATTACTATCTCTCCACGCGCGTGTTGTACTTACTAAATCCGTCGTTTTTACCGACTGCGACGGTATCCTTGATGCGACGCGATACCGTCGCATAGCATCAAGTTGCTGTGCGATTACGGTTTGTTCTGAGGACTCTCCCTGTTCTGTTATTTCATCTGACGATGTCTACGGAAGGAACGTGTCATTACGTTAGAACTATGTACGGGTGACGTGAGGAATGATGGGACTATGGACGGGTGTTATGAAAATAGACATTTCTGAAATTTTTCAGGAATGTGAAAGATCACGTCCAGATTACATTTGATAACCTGTTAAATATAATCTGGGGATACATGATATTGAAAGTTATGAAAAAATCGATAACTCAAGAAATCATGAGCTTTAACTTTTTTGCACCGAACCTTTTTTGGTGCGGTTTTCGATAATTTTCGGTGAAAACCGTTTGAAATCCATGAAGAATCTTTGAAAAACTGCATTTTCTAGGAAATATCGATTTTTCCTAATTAACATTTAATTACGCCACAAAATTAAATTCGATCGTCAAACATCACGGGCACAAACATTTTGTTAACTTTGGAGAGAGTTATGACGAGATTTCTAAGAAAACTATCAAAAAGCAATATCATTCCGGCCAGTACTAGCTCTGTTCTGTGCGTAATTCATTTTTATTACACAATAATGAATCGGTCTTAGAAAATTAGCAGTGACACCGAAGAAGATTCTGCTGAATATGATGAAGGCACCGAAGATCCTGTTGTTAACATACCCTGTTGGAAAATACATCTTGTCCCATAGGGGTATCATATTATCGTCCGATTGGTTGACGAGTCGGGTGATCCCGGAGATCGCACGACAATTAGCGAATCACGCACTTGCCATAGTAGCTTTGGCAAATGCACTACTCAATCGTTTTTACAACTGATTACATACTAATTACATCGTGTCGAACAATATTGCGTATTGTCAATGTGTTCGAAACGACAGTTTGTGCGACAGGTTGTCGCCAATGCCACGTGAAATTTGAATGAGCTCATAATAAAAATTATTTAAGCTTGGCATATTAGGTAGGCATATTATTTGGCATAATAGACGGCATCTTTAAATTAGGAGAAATCTTTCATTTAGTTTTATTTTGAAATATTATTAGAATCATTTTATTTTAAAGTGACCTTTTATTTTAGTAAGAATGAAGTTTTTGTTTGTCCGTCGAACATAAACGTTCGAAAAGAGATAAATAATCATTTATTGATAGTAGTTAAAAAATAAGTGTACGTAAGACGATGTTAACCAGATATGGCATTTGTGAATACGTCCTTACTAAGTACTAGCACTGTAGATCATGCGAGCTCGTGAGGTAGAATAGGGGGGTCACGGGCTCGTGGTGGGAGCGTTATATGAATTACATATGAGACAAACAAGATTTTCCCATACGGTATATAGGGACATGGCACATTGAGGGACAGTGGCAATATCTGCCAACTTTTAGTAAAGATGAAAGTAATACTTACCTTCTACAGAATGCGCGTACAGTGGTAGGTAACCGAACCTTCAATGGTCTGTACGATAATCTTGACTAGTTTTGTGCTGTGAAAGTGGACAATTTTCGTCTTTTTGATTGCTTTTCAAGCTTTACATTTGTAATAAGTTACATTGTTTGAAAGGTGAGTTATATATAATGTTGATTTGTCTTACTAATGGTTGTTTAGTTTTTCAACATAACCTAAAGTAAAATTTATTGACACAATTAAAACAAAAACGGTGCCGTGGTACAAAGCGGGACACGATAAGTTGGTGTACAGGACTGTCCCGCTATATACCATGCACTAGATAGATATTTTAAAGCTATCTTTCTAAATTTATATTATCACAAAGCAGTGTTATATTTAAAATTTTTATTTATAAGTTTTCGTATAAAGTGAAAAATGCCTCGTATTGCTAGGAAGGACAACATTTTTCTGAAAGCACCAGAACCCACATCGAAATAGAGACTACAGAGCGTAAAGCAATTCTACTTGTAATAAACCATGGGAGATCTATAAGAAATGTTGCTAATAAGTATACTGTTGTTGCTAATAAATATTCCATATATCTAAGTCGGCACTTCAGTGACGAGTTGCTCAATATAACCTTCTAACGAGAAGAGGAAAAAGAAAGATTTTCTTGTTTGACGAAACAAGAATGTTGGAAGAATATATTCTGAAAGTAGCACGACTGTGTTGTAGATTGACCGAAAAACAGGCTAGACGACTAGCATATGATTTTAGAATTGCTAATAATAAAACAATACCACCTTTATGGTCTACTGCGGAATCTGCGGGTGTCGAATGGATGTTTTGCTTTCGCAATCGTCACCCCAATATTAGTTTGCGTCTACCAGAAGCAAGCAGCTTATCACTTGCAACCAGTTTTAATCCTCATAACGTCGGATTATTTTATAAAAAATTTGAAACTTGTTATTCAACAGAACAATTTTATTGCTTCAAAAATATTTAATTGTGATGAAACAGCAAGTACAACAGTTCCCAAACCACCGTGTGTTCTTGCTCCGTCTATACAACGTCAAATTGGTAAATTGCTTATGTTTATTTTTTTTATGTAGAATAAATTACAACTCATTGCAATGCTTGTGTTTCCATGTTTTCACACACTCCACATAATTTTTTATCAGTATCCCGATATGTACCTATTACGGACCCTATATGTACCGGTATATATCAAGCTCTTCAAATGCTAGATATAGCAGTATGTACTTCCTTCCCACCCAGAATGACATCCAGACATAGTTTTAGCCCATAAGCGTATTAAGTCCTGTCTAATACCGGTTCCTTGCACTCAGGAATAATTGTCCAAAAAATGACACCATGTATACCAGTTCCCCCTACACTTGTCGTCCTTCAGGTCATAGTGACCCGATGTATGCAGCTATAGGAGGATTGTCAAGAATAGTTCGAAATTACCAGGTGTTTAAGCGTAAATCCGCTGTTTGCTCATTGATGGCGTTAGTGAGCGTATTAAACTATCACGGACACGCCAGTACTTTTTATTACGAGTTTGTAATCTGTGAGCATTAATTAGTGCACATCGTCAGCAATTTCATACAACAACATACATTTTTCCATTGGTAATCATGTCTAGTCTTGTGTCAGAAGAAAAGCATATGCGAAAAACTCTGCTTTTCTACTTCAATTTGAAGAAATCGGCTACCGAATCGCATCGAATACTTATAGAGGCCTATGGTGACAGTGTTTTATCGAAAACAATATGCAGAGATTGGTTTCGACGGTTCAAAGACTGTAATTTTGGCCTCGGCAACAAGAAACGTGAAAATCGGGCCAGAAAGGTTGAGGCCCATGAATTGCAGGCTCTTTTGGACATGGACGATACCCAATCGCAAAATACGCGAGAATTCTAAACGCAAGAAATCGTAGGTTGATCCCGGTCAAACATCAACATCTTCTCCATGACCAAACTGCTTCGGACGGAACACGATGCTGTGTGTTTCGTGGGATCAGCAGGGTATCATCTACTATGAGATGTTGAAACCTGGTGAAACTGTCAATATCCACCGTTACCACCAACAACTGATCAAATTTCACCGTGCTCTGCGTGAAAAAATGCCGGATTATTAACGAAGACATGACAAGTTGATTTTCCTCTGCTACAATGCACCGTCGCACACGTCAACAATGGACCAAAACTACTTGGAGGCACTCAACTGGGAGGTGCTACTCCATCCCGCTTATTCACCAGACCTGGCCCCTTTCGACTACCAACTGTCTTCGCCGATGGATCACGCGCTCGCTGAGCGGCAGTTCGATTTTTACGAAGATGTCCGAACATGGCTCGATGAATGGTTTACCTCGAAAGAAAAGGACTTCTGGCGAAGTATCCACAAATTGTCCGAGAGATGGGAAAAATGTGTAGCTAGCGAGGTAATACACCTGTAATATATTGTGAATTTATTACAGTACATAAACGAAAACAACAATGAAAAGTAATCTTACTACTAACAAAAGTGAGATGTATTATAATAAAAAATATTACAAACACAAAATCTAAGAAAACATGTTATACTTGTTTTATTGTCACATTTTGATGGACACGTATTACATCGTGTTCTTTTATTTTTACCAGATGTAGATGTAGATTCTACTTCACTTGACATCAAATAGGGAGTTACCATCCGTTTTCCCAATTCTTCCAGAAATAGTCTTCTCTTGTACAGAACGTTCTTATTCCAATCTAGATTTATTTCCCTCCATAACACAAATGCATTACAAGCATTAACATGAAGTATATTGTAGAACAAAATAATAGGCCATCGATTGGTTTCGCTTTTGCAAGTATGTGCTGCAATACTTTGATCTAGCGTATCAACCTGGTAGAGTTATAATCTAGTATCATTTGTGGCTTCTTCTCGTCCGTGCTACTGACTTCCTTATCACAGTGCATTGTGCTGATAAGAATATAGTTTTTATTTTACATTAAAGTTTTTGTACACATATGACATAATTTACACATATGTTTCATATGTGCCTAAAAGTGCCTAGTTGTATTATTGGTAAAATAAAAAGTAGAACTGTGTACTTCTTTACTTATTGTAATTACGGGAAATTCGGGTTTGTTTTTCCTAAGCGTTCCTAACATTGTAAGTTTTCTTTTGAAGAGAATTTCATCTAGTTTTTTGGACGTAAAAAAATTATCACATGTAGTATTTTGCCCCCGAGTTCATGTGCTAGGTCTAAAACTACTTGCATCCGTTGATTTTTTCTGGTACTTCACTTGGACATTTTCCCGTATAAACTTGAGCTTTCATGGCGTAGAAACTACCATATTTTAATGCCATATATAGCTGGATTGCTGGGAGTATACTGTTTGAAACGGCAGCGTCTTATGAACCCGACAAGTTGTTCATCAACAGTAACATTATCATCTACATTGTACAATTCGTACAATTAGGGGCTAATTCGTCACTTGCTTTTCTATGTTGATGATCGACCTTGTCGTCAAAACGTAATACGCGTGATATTCTATAAGAAACTTTCAACGACATCGTTGCATGAAAAATAGGTCTACCGGTTTCTGCACCCCACAAACCTTTTGTTGGCTCACCGTATGATTTATAAACTCCTCCCAACAACGATAATCCTATTTACTTTTGTATTGTAATATTATCCAGATCTTTCCAATCGCATCCGTACACTCTCCGATATTGTTCATTTTCAACAGAATATTTCCAAGTATAGGGTTCACGATAACTTAAAAGGCTGATAGAATATTCTTCACTCTGGATATGGCATACTTAGTAGGACCAGGACTAATTTTTATTATATTTTGTCTAGATGCTCGTTCAGTTTGGGGGAAAGTTTCTTCCAAGACATAACTTTGTCTTTTGATTCTACTACCTGCACATGAACCCCAAAACCCTAAACCCCAAAACCTTATTACTCAAGTATCACCTTTAGACGATGATGACACTAATTTTTTTGTGATGGTCTGAGAATGGTTTTTATGCACGCAGGGTCCTGTCTCTGGAGTGTCGGACTCGCCTATTTCGAATAGATCTTACCGACTAAACTCATTTCCATTTTAGTGGCGTGAATCCATCCCGGCACCGCCATCAGGCATTATTTCGGGATGGTGCCACTTCATCAGATCCCTTAAAGGGACTCTCCTTTTGGCTCTACAGGATAGGAACCCACAACAGCGTGACGGACGTGTCTACAGTCCGTCCATCTCCTCCTTTTTCTTCCGCAAAATGGCCTTGACATAAGACGCTATCTTAGTCCATTCTTCCTGACCCCGAAGCATTTTCTCGACGATGTTGTCCGGTGAAATGTTTCCAATGTCCTGTTCCAAGGCGAGTCGCTCGGCGTTCCACACATCACATTAGAAAAATGTGTGACACTAATAGAGAAATTGATAGGATAATGAATAATTCGCATTTTCAACATTTTCAAAACTATACCTAAAGAACAGTAAGGTATAGTTTTGAAAATGTTCCAGTCCCTTAATGTTAGTTTGCGAATTCATCCTATTTTCATCTTTGTTAATGAAAAACATCCCTTGAAACAATCCTTTTTGTCAAACTTTCCTCTCTACCTATTACCTTTATATTATCGTATTCTACATAATGGACAGTATATTAATGTATGCTTTAAAATGTAGGCTTCAGGCTAATCACTCTTCTCCTTTTTGAGTTCTTCTTTTTGACATTCTTTGTGATTTTTGTCCATAATAAATGTCGTTAAATGTCGAACAAGGTATCGAATAAATAACACTACTGTAATCCAATAAAGCTATGTTGCCTTTGAAAATTCAATTTAATCCCGAGGTTCGCCAGGACACTCCTCTCCCTATCCTGAATATTTTGGATATTATTATGTGCTTACAGAACAGAGAAATAAATACCTGCAATATAGTCGTAATAAAGGGAAAGTATGAAATTTATATTTCAATACCACTAAAATGCAAAATGTCCATTGCTGCTTTTGTTAGTCCCGTACAAAACGGGGAAAAAGCTAAACAAGAACTGAATATGGGAAATTGGAAAAAGGAATCAATTATCGACGAAATATCGAAAAACATAAAAATAAAGGTTACTAAAAGGTTGCTATTCCTAAATTTATATACGGCAGCGAATAGTGGATGCTAACAGGTAAACATGAAAGAAGGGTAAACGCATAAGGAATGTGGTATTTAGGAAATATTTGAATATGAAATCAGTTCAAACAATAATACAAGGAAGATGGGATGGTTAAGACATGCACAGAAAAATATCTGAAGCAATATATATATATATATATATATATATATATATATATATGTACATATATATATATATATGTATATATATATGTACATATGTATCTATATATATAATATTATTAAGGATGTATGAAGTAAGGCTATTTGGAAGGAATAGAAGGGGGAGGTATGGAGCGGGAGACAAAGTGAGCATGGATAGTGTAAAAGTACCGAAGAAGAGAAAATTCATGACGTGAAGATTGAAGATTAAATAAAATATTTGTTTTCCTAGAAGGAGTGATATTCAGTACCTTGGTCAATATTCCTATAGCCCCGCTTCCCCGTGTGAATCTTCTATGTTTTATCGACCTCTATGTCCTCGCCGTTATTACGTAATAAGTGTGGGGAGGATATTTAAAGTATCCGTATTTTTTCGCGTTAGTCGCCAATCTTCTTTGTTATAAGTGCTATATCATCAGCACAAATTCTCTCTCACTTAAGCATTGGTCCCAAGTCTTTGTTCGCTGTAAACACGTTCCATAATTCCCCTTCTGTTGTAATATTATCTTTTTGCTTTGTGATCCCATACACAGTGTATGTCGCCTATAATTTTCACGTTACTTTCATAATAAAATTATACGATTTGTACGCGATATGATAAAGTTTACATTTTTTTCGGAGATAGTAGCAAAATACGCTGGATTAAAAGTGTAATATAACTTCATTCGTGTCTCCCTCTATACGTTTCTAGAGATATTTCATTAAAGACCATGCTGCTGCTTTAGGATAAATATATTACTGGTCTCTAATTAATTGTGTATTATGTTTGTAAGGAAACTGCATAAAGCATTTTAATTTTTCTTATATCGGCTGATAACGAAATGAAATATAGTGTGCATATTTGGACATTTAGGTTACTACAAGTTTCGCCAAAATCGAACCCCATTTTCGATATTTAAGCGTAACACTGTATATTTTTGCATATTTCAAATTATTAAACAATCCTCTGGAACTGGTGCATTTAGGTGCTTTTGGACTGCTTGGAAGTTATGAGAATCACTCCCCTGATAAAGATTTATTCGGCACCACCTTCTGAGCAGAAGTTGACAAAAAATACCGTATTCCGATTTGGCATAATAGCGAATAAATCATCCTCATCGCTGCCATTACAGATTTGTTAAATAACCTACTATTCCTGAAAAATGTAATACGGTATGTTTTATAATAATAGACCAGAAGACGTCGAAGAAAAGATGCGAACAAAAGAGATAAAGAAAAGTCGTAAACCAGAAACATATTATTCTTCTGCTTTGCTCATGATATCACGTATTAGGCATAACTTCCCATTTACATAATAAAGCGCTGAAACCGGAATGAATGTCGTATAATTTGTGATTATAAGTAACGGAATAATTTGTTGTCGGTAGTCATTTTATCCTGCATTACATCATCTTTATGCCTAAGGCAGTTTTACTCGTATACACGAATTACGTTAATACTCGCCTTCACAAAGCACTTCGTCAATACTAAAACTAGTACTGACGAAAAACCAGCAATCCCAACAGTCTTTAAAGATTTCGTTAAATCCTTTTAACTAACTAAAAGAAAATTATTATTAAACCACATTCGGTCAAAGCGTTTTCACATGGTCAAAGTTCATCCATTGCAGACATCGACTAGGATAGTTTTTCATTATACGTTAAAGTATTGATCACGGCTTTCACATGTTTTCGATGTGTGGTTCTCATGCTATAAAAAACTTTAATAAGCGTTTTACTAGCTGGTCGATAGGTTTCGATTAAACTTTTCTTGAAGGTACATATTGCCCCAAAAGTCATAGATCAAAGTAAATCTGGTATTCAAAGTAATCATATATGGTTATCCAGTTTTTATATTTGAAAAGTTGTAAGTAAAAACGAAGTCACCGCCACGTCAAAATGTGAAGAGAGGGTGCTCGACGCAAGTTTCACTAACCAAGTTAGCATCATCAGGAGCGATGAAAGATTCATCGGTCTTTCATCGCTCCTAATGGCAGATGATGTTGATGATGATGTCTTGATGATCTTGAAAGATTGAATGTTATAAAGTCAAAGGTTCCAAACCGTCAACTTTGAAAAATTGTATCAATAAAAGTTATAAACCATATATTTATCCAGAATGACTCATATTTCTTTTGAAAGTGTTCTATGTTAAAAAGGTTGTCACCATTATTACAAAAGTAAGTCGTGTTTTCTGCATGTCTGTAAGTACTTAAGATTAAAACCTAATTATAAAACCTAAAACATAACCTTATTTTCTCACACGATTGTTATTTCCTACCATTCATTTTTGACATGAAATGATCATATTTTCAGAAGTCGAGACTTTACCATTTTTTAGTTTTTTGCTACCGGTGCTGCAAAGTAAATTTTGAATTTTTAAATAAAAATGTGAAGCTTTAGGGGTAGAATATATCTTTTAATTAAATTTTACATCAGTATTCTGTATATTTTGTCCAATAAAATATTCTGCCCAAAAAAGTAAAAAGTATCAGTTTACATTAATTTGGAAAATTATGTCTAAAATTGGTGAACAAAAAATCAGTAATGCCAAAACAAACAAAAATCTCGTTAGAACCTTTTTGTGGTCATAGAAGTGTATGAGTGTCGTTAACTCTTATGAGAGCAGGTTTATTAATACCACTAACAAGCTAACTAGTTTTCTTAAAAATAGAGCATTTAAATCACCTCCACGATTTTTGCATAAATTAGCGGTAACCTGTTTATACAAGGAAATTGTCGGCGTTTTGTTACGCGATGGTAAAGTACGGGCCGAGATACCATCTATAGGAGGTATTTTACTGTAATAATCGGCCGACGTAATCGCGTTTCTGTGTTATCCTCCGTCGCAATCTATAGCCTAACGTAATTACTTCTACCAGTTCGCTCGTTTCCTGTATCACATAGCGTCCTCTCTACGTTCTTCGATTTACTATGTTAACCATTTTAGTTGAAATATATTTTGCTAAAAGCGTTATATGTGTGTCGGGGAAAACCTTTGAAGTTTTTGTTGAGTAAATATTTGGAGATTACAAGGTGTGTTAAAGATTATTTGTTGTTGTTGCAAAATTGTCTCACGATTACAACATAACATGTCAGAAATAGATTTTAAAAGTTGGAGCAGTGTGATTTAACCAGCCCGTTACTCATGAGCAAGGTTTGGTAATTTATCTGTATAAATAATCTCTAGTTATCACCAAGTTATGGTCAAATTGAAAAATAGATGATCGTGGTAAGAGTCAACAACAGAAAACATTATCGACATCATATGGTAGCTGTTGACATAAACATTTAACACACATGAAATTCTAAACACTAATATATTTATATATTAATTTATTATTTACTTATTACAGGCTAATACAGGGTATACAGGGTATTTCTATGAGATGATCTCAAATTTCACAGACACATTCTGTAGGTATTTCCGATCGAAAAAGCTCATTTGAGCTTGAGCTCCAAAATGCTTGATTATTGCTTCTTACAGCTTCTTTTGTTTCAACACACGATTTGCATCGCCTTTTCATCGAGTCCCGCATGCGTGCAAAAATTTCTGGCGTATTCCTAATGACACGACAACTCTGCTCAATACGTTTGAGAATTTATACTGGAGTATTGGGGTTCTGTAAACGAGCATATTAATCCTGCTGTGCACCTGGTCAATTTGACCCGAAACGGATTTTCAGGTTCTATAACTTCGTTATCTTTTATTATTTGTTTCCAGGATTTTGTGACTTTGTTTGCTATTGCGTAAAGTGTAATATTGCCAAATAGCTTTTACAAGAAATTATTATTACATTTTTTAAAGAAGATTGTTATGTGTATACTCCTCGGGTCATTATGACACAAAACCATTTAGATTTACTTAACTTTATGTAATTTTATTTTTAACCTTATTTATATGAATACTATAAGTGTATTATAACTATATAGCAACCAACACGATTATGCATTCATACTGGTCGAATATACATACAAGTCTGTGCACGTCTGGCCATGTCTGTGCGCGCAGTTTATTTATATACAGTGCTGAATAAGCATAATCATAAATAAAGGCGAGGCGATTTATACCTGATGAAGAAATAGCAGAGATAGGTGCAAATACATCTGAATATGAAGATACTTTTAAGGTTGGAAATCATATCAGCGATGATGGCTGTGAGAAATCTGAAGCAGACTATGATTCTTAAGATAATGACGTAGTGCAAACAAATACTGTGGTTCCTGTGCAATTAGCACAGTCAAAGGACAAAGTTTTATCTTGAACGCTAGAACCTTTCCCCCAAAAGTGGACGAGCATCGAGGCAAAATATATGGAAGGATATTCTATCTGCCTTTGAAGTTATCGTGAACAAAACACTGGAAGATATTGTGCTGAAAATGAGCAATGAGCAAAATGTGACATACGATAATTTCACCTAACTTTTCTTATTCAAAAAATTAGGTGAAATACTCCTCAAAAGAAAAGTTACAATGTTATCAACGGTTAGGAAAAACAAATCCGAACTTTCCTTGATTACAATAAGTAAAGAAGTACATAGTTCTACTTTTTATTTTACCAAGGATTGGCAGAATTGGTTCATATGTGCCTAGAAAATAGAAACGTTATTGTCATGAGCACAATGCGCTATGATAAGGAAGTAAGTGAAAGGGACGGTAAGAAGCCACAAATGATACTGGATTATAACTCTACCACAGAGGCGGTTGATTCGTTAGATCAAAGTATTGTAGCATATGCTTGTAAAAGAAAAACCAATCGATGGCCTATTATTTTGTTTTACAATATACTTGATGTTAGTGCTTATAATACATTTGTGTTATGGAAACAAATACATCCAGATTGTAATAAGAACGTTCTGTATAAGAGAAGACGATTTCTTGAAGAATTGGGAAAATTGATGGTAACTCCGTATATGATGTCAAGAGAACATAAACCTCGTACTGATATCCTAACCACAAGGAAGGTAACTTGTACCCTTAGTGACGCTATGTGGTCTTACGCCTGCCCTTTCTAGGTCACTACCAAACAAATGACATGAAGACTATTTCCACCACATTTAAACACGAAAACAAATTGAATCCTTACATTGTTTACAATAGTCATAGTGTATGTGGGCATATTAAATAGAGCAATTTTATACACATTAGCTTAAACTCATTGACCGAAAGGCAATAGTTATTTGACAGTCAATCAAAGTAAAAAACAATTAAGTCCAGCTTTTGTTTGTATTATGTAAACAAAATACAAAAGAAGCTGTATCTCAATAAGGAAACAATTTTGGGATATATTTCATAGAAAAATCTGCAAAGTTTAGACCCATTTCATAGAAATATACCTATAGATTTAATTAAGGCGTCATAGTCTATGATTCGAATGATAATTTTTCTTATAAACCTGATGTTATGAGGAAAATGAGGATTAGTGACATTCTTAATTATATTTTCCCTTCCTGCCTATGTAGCTGTCTGTACTAAAATTCCTAATGCTCTTAACGCCTGGAATAATTTTGATTATGTCATCCCTGATGTAACCCTCCGGAGAACTTCATGTCGCGCATCATAATAGATCTCTTGAATATATGCTTGTTATTACTTATCTACTTGTATGTTAGATCAAGGTTTATTAGCAATGTAAATGAATTCTGTAATCATTTTAAAATATCAAGAGTCAAGAAAAATGTAGTTAGTTCGTCAGTAAATATTCTCACTGTATTTTTATATGCCAGAATGTCATCCATTTCATAATTCACAATACCTTTTAAAGTACCTATCTATTTCACAATAGATTTTAAGCTATGTTTGTTTGAGCTTGTTGGACATATTTCATATGCAAACATGTGAAACTAGATTACGAATATTTTATGTAACATTGGTAATTGAACATAAGGACATTTACTTTACATATTTACAGAGATAAAAATAATGCATTGCATAATACATTGTAATTGTCTGTCACTAATTCTGTATGATCGAAATAAAATATATGCATGTACGGGTTGGTACGTTTTTAGTTCGCGGATTGAAGAATCAATGCATTCAACTGAGCGTTATACGGAATGAGTGAATTTGGAAAGAAACTTAATGTCTGAGCAAGTCCCTCTCCAAAGGTCGATTCAAAAGTCATTTATAAAAAAATATAGATCAATGAGTTGCAATACAACAGTATTGCGTTACACTTTCTTAGAAGTAGTCCATATTCCTAAAAATCGATTACCGTTAATTTTAAGTTATGCAAAGCTTTACTGAACGTATTTGCCCCACAATATTTGGTACATGACAATAATATGGTATATAACAATAACCAATAAGTACAAACTATTAGTACTAACTAATTATAATTACAATTACATTTTAATTCTAATGTATAATAGTTTATAATGGGCGACAAAAATGTCCTTTGAAGTTCATACTGTCTGTTACTAGTATGGAGCAGATCGAATAGTCATGTAACAAATTACATGATTATATGGTGATCAATAATGTAATACACAATTTTCCTCGCTGCATTCTTGCAGTAGGTATATCATATGTTCGCTGATTTAAAGTCAGCGAACTTTTTATGGCGATCATAGTAGTTGTTTACATATTTTGCATGCTTTTAAACGTTGTCAATTTAAATGAAACTCTAAATATAAACTCTATCTAAATGTTTTTTAAACCGTTGACTTATAAATCTGTTTCTGGCACTAGGAAGTTCTTGACAGACAAACGATATTTTAAAATGTAACCAATATATTAAATAAGTTTTTATTTAATCTTTTAAGCGCGCAATGCTCCTGTACAGTTTTGTTTTAATTTATTTTGTAAGATTTCTCCAAACTTGCTCACATTTTTATAATGTGTTCCTCACGAAATTCTTACGGCTTCCGATTGCTAGTAAAATCGTTACTTGCACAGCACCCAATCAGACTAATTTCGTTACTGTTGATCGCTTCATTTTTCCGCCTGTTTCCTGTATTACTGGAATCAGGATTCTAGGTTTTCCAATTTATCGCATCGGAGTTCAGGCTGAGTTATCTCTTGTGAAAAGCACAGTACGCCGTATAAAGGCTTTGAAGTTTTTCTAGAGTAAATATTTGCCGGAAATTAGAGGTAACTTTAAAAACCAAACGTTGCGATTTCAAAACGCTCAAATATGTATGTACATATGTATTTCGTCCGACCTCGCCCGTTACGGTTCGATTTACGGCCAGGAGGAAATTTACATGCGTTCGGTGGAAATTAATCAGAAATCAAACAAGCCATTGGTGTCGAATCGACAGGCTGCTATGCGAATGAATTGGTCCGCCGGCCCGTAGGCTTTATGGGTGCAATTGCTAGATGATTTTCTTTAATCTTACGGCGTCTCTGCTTGGAGTTTAGATGATTCATCATTGAACATCGACTTGGATAAGATAAACTCCTCCTACTTAATGTATTGCTTATGTATCACCATTGCTTCACTGGATGGATATAATCGAATATGCTTGTTCCTCTCCAGAACTGTAAGCATCTCGACTAAAACATCTTTCGTTTACTAATTCCGGCAAAGCTGGTCTGTGTGAATTTTTTTTTGGCTGGAAGAAACGCATTAATAACCTAAAATGAATAGTAAAAGGTGAATAACATAGTTCATAATAGACTTATGATGTACGCAGTAAGACAAATAACGAGAATTTTAAATTAAATCATAGAACGCGTAGCGCCATCTATCGAACATATATATTGTTAGAAAGATACAAGTCACCTCTTTCGAACGCACCCAAGCATACTAACCATGCTAATCGGATGACAGGTTACAAAGTTCCAGCCATTTGAAAGACGGTAAAAATTGTGTCGATGTAAAAACATAATGGAACAAAGAACAAATATTAAATTTTGTTTTAAACTGGGAAAAAAATGTGCTGAGACTTACGAATTGATAAAAAAAGTGTATGATGATGATTGTATGTCTAAAGCTAGAGTATATGAGTGGTTTAGTCGTTTTAAAAATGGTCTTGAAGGTTTAAATGATGAAAAATCTGGTCGTTCAGAAAGTAAAAATCGTGCTGAATTGGTAAAAAAAATCCATGAAATCATTAAAGAATTAAAAAGAAATATAGAAACTGTTCGTCAGATTTTGACTCAAGATTTGGGAAAAAGAAAGGTTTGTACACGTTTTGTTCCACATGCTTTAAATGACGACCAAAAAAGTGCTCGTGTAGAGCATTGTAAAGACTTCATTAAAATCGCTGAAAATGATCTAGACTTTTTGATACTATCATAACTGGTGATGAAACATGGTGCTTTAAATATGATCCAGAAACTAAGCGTCCATCTACAGAAGGGAAGTCGAAAGCCGAGCCAAAACCAAGAAAATTGCAGAAGTTTTGAATTGAAGTTTTCAGAAGTCAAGAATCAAGACAATGTTGATTACTTTTTATGATTCACAAGCAATTGTCCACAAGGAATTTGTTCCGCAAGAAAAAATGGAAAATATTATTTAGCAGTTTTACATCGTTTGTGGTTAAGAATTGTACGTGGTAGGCCTGAATATCCAGCAGGAAAACAGCTGTTTGTGTTGCATGATAATGCACCACCATATAAGACGTTAAAAGTACGTGAATTTTTGACAAAAAATATCTGTGGCATTGACCACCTACCGTATTCGCCTAATATATGACCGTGTGACTATTCTCTTTTCCCTAAACTGAAAATTGTGATGAAAGGATCGTTTCATCAAAGGATGTTGATATTTCACCTATTCAAGCAGTAGGTACTAAAGGCCACTCCTAAGGATGACATACAAAACTCTATGCATGATTCGTTCATCGTGCTAGAAAGTGTATTGGGTTAAATGGAACCTATTTTCAATAAAAAATAACTTTTAAACATAGTTCAATGTGTGTTCTGTGTGTGATCTAAAAATTCTCGTTATTTAATTATCATAATGTGTATAAAGATAAATTTACAAAAAAAGGATGAGGAAAGTCAAAATATTCGAATGAACGCATACATTAAAATCACATTCTAAGAATTTAGAACCTTTTGTAGGGATAACAATAATTTAACTTGTTTTAATACATTCAAAATATTTTGGCATAGTTGAATAACGTCTGTAAATGGTATTTGTGGGTTCCAAATACCAAACGGTATTTTGAAGTATTGTAAGTACTGTCACTTATGGCTTCTAAATATTTTTATTTAAAACGCAATACTTAAAATTGTTAGTGAAATTTACAATTGGTTTACAATGACAGTTTGATATACGTGAAATAATCTATCAAATTTCTTTGATATGTTCCTTATTATGAGAAATAAATAAAACTTCAACTTAGTTGTAAAAATATTCATCTGTTGGTGTATGTAGTCGTGCTTAAAAGTTCTATTATTAAATTGCGAAACCTGTTCGAATGCTTAATGTGAGCTTTTCCTAAATACTAGTAGTTTTGTATATTCAGGTTGGTACTATCGATGTTTATATTTATGACTTTGGCAAACAGAAGAATCGCATAAAAGCTTTTTTCCTTGGCATAGAAAAATACTTTTCCGTCTCTAAACATCACAAAGCAAAATTTGTTTACAATCATTTATAGATTTAAATAATTGATGTTACAACTAACGTAGCTTTAAATTTACAAAATTTCTGAAAAGATAACAGAAAATTTTTGTCCCAAGCGTTTTTATTTTCTGAAAATACATGCCAATTTTTTAAATTATTCCATGCTATGAAACCGAGGACAAAACAATAAACTTTGTTTCTGTTATTGGTGCCAATGCTATGTTCTGTTATTGGTGCCATGAAAATTGAAGAAAAATACTGGATTGGTTTCCTATACGTAAGTTGTTCTTATTTAACAGCGGAGTAATCAAAACTTGAATTTAAAGTGCTTAACTTCCTGACTCTGACAGTAGGTGGCAAACAAAATTTGTAGCTATCGACGATTAGATTGGGTATATATTTTTATTATTTTATAATTATATTATTGCTACGTTTTATTATTGCTACCTTAAATATTTTTCTATACAGGTTATCGCAGTATGATTTCCTACTGGGATATCGCGGAATCGGTAAACGATATTGTTCCAGGAGAAAAACTATCATTTTTTTCGCAAAAAAATGAAGTTGTACTTTGATAGAATAGTACACCCTATACTTTAATAAAAAATTTCATAGCATTGCAGATTCGACATTTATTGATTTTGTTATGGAACCATACATTTTTTATACTTGCATGAAGAGATCAAATGAGAAGCTATCTTTTATGGAAAAAATATACTATTCCATTTAAAACATTATACCTTATTTTTTTGCTGAGAGCTTTTATGTGTGTGAATACGGCAGTTTTTCTCCTGGAACCGTATCTCCTATCAATTCCGAGATATCCGAGTGAAAAAATAATACTGGGACACCAGATTACTCGTGATTCAAGAACTTTATTTATATATTGAAGTAGCGGGCAACTTATAATTGATTTTATCTCGTCTAGTATGTTTGTTGATATTCCATCCTTATCCAAAGCGAAATGTTTCGTCAACTTAGATATATGAGATCTTTTCTGTATTCCAATTGTAGATTTCAAGAACACAGTTTTCTGAATCCTCTTTCTTATGTACTTCATTGACTAACGGAATCAATACAAACTTAAAATACATTAAAGATAAAGTGAGCAGTCTCCTAGTAATGAATAGACAAATTAGCAGGAGGTGGTTACAATACTAATAGTAGTTTGTGGCAGCGAAGAAAGCTTTGTGTCGGCTTTCACAAAAGCCGACATCTGAAGTACCTACTAAACCTATTGACATAAAACTAGAAGAAATAATTGAAGTAATCAGGAAACTTAAGCCAATAAATGGTTAAATGTATTGGAAGAAAGTAAGTAGTAACTACAGCAGCAGTAAATATCCTTATTTTCTCTGCCAGAAAAAAATGTACGAAAAGGTTTTAGGAAACCTGTCAAGAAAAAAACTCAAAGCACTCTGTAAGAAAACCAGACAGAGATTAGAACTAGTAGAAGTACATAAGATTGGATTTTGTGTGTGCGTTGGACTTGGAAAGACCTTTTGGGTCAGCGCCAAGAGGGATCATTTGGGAAAGTCTGAAAACTTGCGAAACGTCTACCTACTAAGAGCAAATCAAAGTATCTGCGGCAATACGAGAAATGTAGCAAAAAACAGCCATGGGAACCATTTCAAATTTACTACTTTCAAAGATGTAACATAAGGTAAAATATTAAGCCCGCTGCTATTTATATTAGTAATGACCGAAATTGATAATGCAATCTTAAATTGCAACAGAATTTTTTAGCCTGTGGGCGGATTTAATAAATTATTACTCTATTTTATGGAAGTTGAGGGTTTGAAACCTTTGGCTTGTAACAAAGCAAAACTAAGTCACCACTACACCAAAATTTTTAGAGAGGATGCTCCACGCACGTTTCGCTAATCAAGTTAGCATCATCAGTAACGATGAAAGACAAACCACTAGCTGACACAAGATCCTATATATACTAAAAGGCGACGCCCAATTAGGAGTCTTGTGTCAGCTAGTGGTTTGTCTTTCATCGCTCTTGATGATGCTAACTTGGTTAGCGAAACGTGTGTCGAGCATCCTCTCTACAAATTTTGGCGTAGTGGTGACTTAGTTTTACTCTATTTTATAGAATTTAATTTTAAAACTTTTTTTACTTTTGTTATTTTTCAAGAAACTTCGCCGTTTTGAAGAAAACCGTGAATTACTGAAGACGCGTATTTTATCCATGTTACCTATAATCATCGAAAATTCAACAGTTGGCTGTGCAGTCAGCAAAAAAGTGTCAATAAAAATAATTCAATATGGAAAGAAATAACTTAAACAATAGAAACAAAAATTTGCTACCGATAATTTATAGAAATTGTTCAAAATGATCACCGTTTTCTCTCTGACATAAATTTATTCTTCGTCCAAAATTAAAGTCTACTCTTTCCATTAACTGCTGATCATTTCTTATAAAGTTGCATTTATTTGCAATATATAAGTTTGGTGATCGTGGGGACCAAGCTTGTGGGCAATTATTTCCTCGTCCAATTCATTTATTTGGATACTAGCAATTGTAGAGTCTGAGTTGTAGTGACACTTCGTCAAGTAAATACGGCAGATTGTTTTGGAAAAACTCCAAATAATTTTCTATATTTAGTCGATTTGGTAAAATAACTGGACCAGTTAGATACCGATCAATAATACCGATTCAAACATTTATTTTAAGCTCACGTTGGAAATGTCGAGGAATTACTAAATGCGAGTTTTCATCAGAATACTTATGATAGTTATGTAAGTTAGTAATGCCTCTGCGGGTAAAAGAAGCCTCATCAGTAAACTGAATTTTCTTTTGAAAATGAATGTC
>JAWQRM010000148.1:0-28431 GCA_033557675.1 Coptodactyla brooksi
GTATTGTTTCTCTGCTTAGGAAAGCCTATTTCAGTAGCACTTGTTTTTTACGCATCAGCGACAAACATACTAACAAAATTGAAAGAAAACAGTTTTATTCCCCCCTTGAATTTTTTAAATGCCCAGACAGCATGGCGCTGCTTGGCGGACGGCTAGTTACCTGCTGATCGCGAGTACCCTGTTGTATGTCTATCTCGACAATAGAATACAATAAATATTTTTAATATGCAACAAATTAAGCAGATTCATTGTTGATGGCGTAATTTTTTAACATATTTCCGTTACAAAATTCATTCTTACGCCAGCTTTATAGGCGCGAAGGACTAAAATGCCTGAATCAATAATGTGAAATTGATTCTTACATCGCGATTTTAAAAATAATTACTTAACCGCAAACAAGTTCGGATTATGCCAGTGTAAATATACAATTTCACAAAAATAGAAATAATATAGATTATTTTCTTTCAACAAGACACTTTCACTTGGGCGGTGGTTGTGATGGTTATCATCATCTTTATTGAAAGATCTATATGTTGTCCAACATATATCGTCTACATATGGCTATAATTTGAATTTGATTGATTTATAATTCTGTTGGAATAAAGAAAAAAAATACTTACAATGATCCACACCACACTCCTTCTTATTTTCATATTTTGGACTTGAATTCGGCTTCTTGGACATCACGATTAGGAATGACATAAATTATAATCAACATCTTAAACTCCCCACCCTATCTGTTATTCCTTTCCTGTGAGCCTTAAGAAGAGGGCACTCGCATATAACTTGCTGAGTGAGGAAAAGCCAACTAAGCATTCTATTGTGGAGGTAGGCATGTGAAAGATACAAACTCAATTTCAATTAAAAAAGGGTATTGGTGGTAATAATAATACTCTTGTGGCTGTGTTAGTTTATATTTAGGCTTGACTAGTTTCAAATAATTAAATAATAATCCTCGGATATGCCTTTGCAACTTCATGTGAGGGTTAAAAACTTTTGTTAGAAATTGAACTGATGTATACCAGGCGCAGATACATAGTGTACCTGGTATACCAGTGAAATAGTCCCAGTCAGTCTCATTTCCTTTCCCTATAGTAAAACCCTATGTGGCCAGTTGCATATCGCCAATCTGTATAGCAACATAACACTGTGTGCTTCACATCACAGAATTCATTATAATTTCATATCTACACAAAGCTGAACAAATACTACAAACAGCAAAACATATAAAACAATTCTTTCTTAAAGATATACATATTAATTACATCAGATACTGAGGCTCTAAATACAAAGCGGTTTAAAATTGTGCATATGTTCAATATCAAAATTTGTCAAATCCATTACATTTTCTCCACAAGAAAAAGACAAATGTATGAAGAATGCTGATCTGAACTAATCGTGCCTTATTTTTGCTCATCATAAATATATTTATAGGCTGGAAGTTTTAACGTTTGAACCTATACTTAAAATGAGAGGTTTTAAATTATATTTGCAATGAAAACCAGAGTTTTTTTATTTCGCTATTGGAAATTGTGTAATTTCTTTAGCATCTGTTATGTAATATCTATTGTTAATGTAATCTTAAAACGCATTGCCGATTATGAACTTATGAGATATGATGCCATATAAGGTATACTTAATGGACAGTGTAAAAACTGCCTGATATAAAAAGTTAATGGAATACATACCGCATCTGATCAATGATTATTCTGAATTTGCTAAATAGCAATTACTTTATTGAATCTAAAAATCATGAACTTTTTCGAAGATTTAAAAGAGAAAATGTTTTTTATGCTTCTTGCACTTCTAAATGTATCAAAATCTTCACAAGCTGATAACAATAAAAGAAGAACTTATCCGAAAATCAATCGATCTGTCAATCTGTAAATGTACCAATATAGGTATAAAAAATATGACGTCATTTAGTATGTTATGAAAATAATTGATTTA
Source organism: Coptodactyla brooksi (assembly GCA_033557675.1). Lineage (NCBI taxonomy): Eukaryota > Metazoa > Arthropoda > Insecta > Coleoptera > Scarabaeidae > Coptodactyla > Coptodactyla brooksi. The sequence continues at coordinate 1,951 of JAWQRM010000148.1, forward strand.
ACTGCTGAATTTGTATTTTTATATTATTTTTAATTTATCATATTTTTTCATCAAATAAATTACAACTTTTATCTACAATTTGCAAATTTCATGATCATTGTGGGGCAGTCTTTCATCACTCCTGACGATGCTATCTTGGTTAGCAAAACATGCATCGAAATTTCCTTTTTCACATTTTGGCATAGTGGCTTCGTTTTTACTTTGTTACAAAGGCAAGGGTTCCAAACCCTCAACTTTAATTATCAATGTAGGTACCATTTTTTGTGCGTTGCATTATAGGGGGCACATCCTTTAAGGATTGAAGCTCAAAGCATTTAAAACTTCACAAGCTTGAACTGCAACATCTCTAGCCTTAAAGGTTCAAAGCTCACGGCTCATTTTCCCAGCTTAACCAACTGCAAACATTAATTTCAAACAAGAGATTTAGTTGAAAGGATTTTGAGCTGTTACTGTACCTAGAAGTTTGCTGGCTTTCTTCAATTACTGCAATGAGCCAAAGATTTTAGTGTTTATACTTTAAAAGATTTTTACGAAGCAACTTTAAAAAGAAACAAATGACAGATATGATCAAAGTATTCAATGCATAATAAAATTCAAAAAATCCAGACGTGCTTTGTTGTTTCGTGAGGTCGTTTTGAACATTTGCTGGAAACTTTGTCTTGTTTTTAAAAAAAGTTGTGAATTTGGAACGTTGGAAGACTAAAGAATAAAGAAGTCTTTCATCATTCCTGATGATGATAGTTTGGTTAATGAAATGCGCGGTAAGCAGCTGTATTCCAGTTTTGGTGTAGAACTTTGAAATGTTTAAAATATATTTAAAAACGGTCAAACGTTAATTTTTACTAAAAAGTTCTTACAACAAGGCTATTAAAATGCCTTCTTTCATGTCCAAACCTAAATTCATTTTTTCCAAACATAAATATTTATATTTCTTAATTGCCAAGTAGTGTCATTGAATTTAATAATTCTTTTCTTATTATGTAATTCGCTATAAACCATGAAGTATAATCCTGCAGTAACGCAGAGTTGGCATTTGTTCTCCTGAAGGTTTATTAGATAAACTGAAACATATGTCGAGATTCTGAACAATCTTGTTGTGGTTAAGACGTTGTTAGCTTTAGTGAGTTGGCAGCTATTCATTTTGTGTATGGATTTTATTTACCCAGTTTAATTGAAGCTACTTAATTTAAGCTTTCATATGTTTCAATACATATTATAATATGCAAAATATATTCTGACAAGAAAACATTTTTATCAACGCACCATCAAATAGTTAGAGCAAAATTTAGAGGAACAAATTCATAATTGGAGAAAGTTCCTGAATCACCATCAGGAAAATTGGTAGAGCTATAGCCACATTCTTTGAGAGTAATTTATACATCCGTACTGCACATATTCAACGGGTCTATCCCAATCATTTTTTAGTAAAGCTATACCCATAATTGTCGTTTAAAGTGTCCAGAAGCATCTGAAGTGTGTAAATATGCAATAGTTTTTTTTTATAATCATAGGTGAATACCCAATTATTATAAAAATAATGTTAAAAACCAAAAAAGACGGTACTATTATCGGATTCAGAATAATTGAGCTCTGTGTTTGTAAGCTTACATTTTTGAAATTACTTCACCGCAAAAATTGAAGAAAACCTTATTATAATGTTTTTGCGAGATTTAAGCAAGACCTTTTAAAAGAAGTATGGTTTATATGCAAAAAGTAAAATTTTTGATACATATGAACGTATCAAAAGTATGTGAAAAGTTTTTTTTCTCCACGAACTTCACAGATATTAGCCTAAACTATGATTTTTAAAATATAAAAAGAAAATAAAACAGTTGAATCATCTTTATTAGATAATTAACAAAATCTGTCGAGAAGTTATTTACGCACCATCGTCAAACTAAAAGAAAACAAAATAGCACATAGCGTAACTTTAAGGGATGTGTATATATGTATATAAAAATGCACAATATGTATGTTTACGGTCAGGGATACCGACTTAGTTAGTTCAGCTCTATATCGATTAGTAGTCATCACCTCTGGAGACAACCTCTTTGCACGTTGGTCTAAGCATTATGGTGTGTTCGAATTGAGCAGTGTAACAGCCTTTGATGTCGCACAATGGCGGGTACGCATCCACGATTCCCTTATCACACAAATCCTTCAATGCCATTTGATATTTGGTCGCTCCAGCCCTGTCCAACCAACGTTTGCAGAACGCTAGTGTTCCAAAGTTTTTGTTGATGGTATTCAACAAGCTTTTTGATGATTGCAACCTGTTGCAGAGAACAGTCGTTTATGCAAATGTTCACTAAATTTTGCCTTGTAGTCTTACCTTAATGGCACATATTGCATATCAAAGTTCTTCATGTAATGAGAACAATCCATATCGTCATGGACCAGACCACGACCAGTAGAACCAAAGGTTTCGATAGCGTAAAATTCGTTTTCCTCCATAACGGTTGCTTCGCCACCTTTTACAATCGGTACAGTTTTTCCAGCATGAATTCCTAAAATTATTAATGCCTACAAGTAATTATTCTCTAGTAGTTTATGTAATAGAATAGAAAGGTAGAGATAGCTGAAATTTTTCAAAAGAAACAGTTCAACAATAATGTTTTAAATTTTATATTTTGCTATGATCTAATGTTAGTTGTCCTATAGTTGACTTATTTTATGCTTTTATAAAATTGTTGGAAATCATCAATATAATTATAAAAATATTGTATATTGTAAAATAACGATTTATTACACAATATTCTTTTTTTTAATAAAATCCCGAGATTTTTGAAAAAATTCGAATTTTACAAAGTCCCTGTAACACAAGGAACACAATTTGTTTTAACATCACAATGCTAAAACAAATGAAATTAATGGTTTGTTGTTTCTTAAACATAGTCAACATGTTTCAGTGTTTTCGCTATTATCAAGACTTTTACTATTATTGCGAATAATTTACACTCACCTAAATTAAAAAAAAAGTCTTTACAATTGACAGTTTCTGACAAAATAATTAGAAATGAGCTGCCGTGCGACTAGTATCCGAGTATCTGTTGACACCGCACATGACTTTCTCTTACATTGACTTGGATTGTGTAATATTTAACCCTTAACGATCGAAAGACTCCGCTGAGGAGACATAAGCTAAATGTTCTAAAAATCGAAAGGCTCTGCTATGGCGACATTTCATTATCTCAAATAAACGGCAACGGGAAGGAAACATATGTAGTTATTTATGACTAACGTTAACTCTCTCTTGCCTGAATATAATAACAAAACATATTTCTATAGAAATATGTATATCTCTTCAGCGGAACCTTTTGAACATTGAAGTATTATCGTATATTCCAACATAGTTTCAAATTATGAAAATACACAACTTAAATTGTGTGATACAACTTTTATTTGAAACATTTTCTCTAGAACCAAACCAAGCATTTTTAAATTTTTGTTCAAAAATGTCAAATAATGCTAAAATCTTGCGACTTCTAATATAATAATTACAGTAAACACAAACGGATGGAACAAACCAACCGCCGAAAATAGCATAGGTTTACTATACATAATGTAATCTATCAAGATATATTAAAATCTTAATATCGATTTTTTGCCAATCTAATACAGGTACTTCTCACTTTACGACCTATCTGCTTAATACCACTCGCACTTACAACCAACTGAATTTCAATCTACAATTCAAGGTATTTCCTTTCTCAGCACAAGTATTGGTCCGTGGCAAATGGTGACATGCGCTCTGAGCCTACTACAGGCTTGCCATGCACTTTTCCAGTAAGTTTCATTCTAATAAGCAGTTTTTTTTACATATTTGCAACACCAAGATAGTACAGATGAAAACTATGCTATTATATTTAGAAATTATTAAGAAACGAAGGAAATCTAGCTACCTTCAAATGAAAATAAAAATCAACAAGACCACGAACCTGGTACAAAAGTTAAAATAAATAGCATGTGACTAGAAATTGGCAAATTTGACCATTTGTACAATTTTAAAGGATAAACTTAGAGTGAAAGAGGCGGTGAAATCATTTAGAGGATTTAAAGCCATAATAACTAGGCAGTAAAAAGGTCTTATTCATGAGATGGAGAAATGATTGGCGATCTGGTTTGACAGCCCGATGCAAAATAAACTTTTTAATAATTCAAGCTAAGGCACGCAGTATCTACATAATTGGAAAATCAGCGGTGAGGCAGCAAACGCGGATGTAGAAGCAACAGAAAAATTTGTTAACAAATTGAACGGAATAATTAAAAATAGCAGCTACTTCTTGGAACAGATATTCAATGTGGATGAAACTGGGCTTTGATAGAAAAAAATACCTGAAAAGTCCTATATGCGCAAAGAAGTTAAGGCAATGCTGGTTTCAAGGCTCTTAAAGACAGGACCACGTTGGTGGGAGGGAATGCCGCTCGGTTTAGGTTAAAACCTTTCCTGCTCTATCACCCTGAAAACCCATGTGCATCAAAGAACAAAAAACAATCTGCTCGGTTACTATCGTGCAAATGAATAGTTTATAAATTTTCGAATCCTCAATCCGCATCTTCCTAAAAATACAACTGCTGGCCTACTGCCAATGGATCAAATCACTATAGCTATGTTAGGCTACAGCAGCAACAGGAAATGATGTAGCAACCCTTAGTCATTTTTAGAAATTATACGGTATTTTAGATTGCATTAAAAACATTAAATTGGCTTGGGACGAAGTAACAGATAAGTGTACGCAAGACATGCAAAAAATGCATAAAAAGTTTCAGGAACAATATCTTGAACAAACTGACCCACTAAGTCAAACAATTGCGGGTCTTGCCAATGAGCTTAATTTAGATGTTGAAGTGGAAGGCATTGCTAGATTTGTAGATTATGTCGATGGAAAGCTATCAAACGAGGATTTAATGGAGTTGGAAAGAATACAGCCTTTGGAAGAGGATAGAACTGAAGAAGTGAAAAAGAAATTCATGGTACATGGCTTAGCTGGTGTGTTGTCCAAAATTAATTTGCCTATGTTGGAAATGGAGGCTATAGATCCAAATACTGAATGTTTTAATAAAGTCGAACGTGGGATGAGTGAACTTTTAAAATGCCATAGAGAAATGTATCAAGCAAAAACAGAAGATCACAAAGCAAACTGCGCTTAAAAGTTTCTTTTCGCTTCTTAAATCCAGGACCTCTACCCTTGAAGGTACAATTTCTATTTCAGCTCCTCGCTTATCAACCAATTGGCTTAACGACATAGTCGTCAGAACGGAACTCGGTCCTAATGTGAGGAGTACCTGCACTTTCTCTTTATACCCTTTGTTACGAGAAAGTAAAAATTAATTTAAAAAATTATACAAAGAGAAAGTCGCATGCCTTTATCGTATCAGCTGATCTGCTTTGTTGTGGACTTTCTTTTATTTTCTTGATTATAAAGAAATGTGTATTCTAATTACTAAATAACTTACTGTACGGAGCTATAGAATGGCCATTCAAGTTGCGAATAGATTTGATTGGATAAGTTTTTCCATCTAATTCCAATTCATACGATTCCATAACTTCTTGTATTGCGGCTCCAATTTCACATAATTGTACATCAATACCTAGAAGAGTAACAATTATTGTAATTAATTGTTGTAGATCGTAAGTACTTATACAAATTTTCAAGTTAATTCATATTTCAATTTTACCTTATAATTGAATTTAATATATATTCAATAATTGTTTTATAATCGAGGTTTGTGTGTCTCTGGATTATTGATATTTCTCTCATTTTCATTTCTTATTTAGAAGTATTATTGTGCTTTTTTGGTTACTTTCCATTCAATTACTATTTCATAAAGCTTATTAAGATACAAATGAGTAAGTCCCCTCCATTAGGAGAATCCCCCAATAGAGTGGATGCCTCTTATTGTTATATAAATGGATAGTGGCTTTTTTATGCTTATGGTTCATTTTGTGTTTTTGCATAAATTATTTTGTGATGGTGTGACTCATGTAAACCAAGAGGTAAGAACATAAATAAAAGCATCTAGTTGGTTTCCGATACTTTACAAGACAAATATCATTAAAAACCGCTCTGAGTAAATTTATATTGACAATGATGGAGCAGATATGCTGAACAGCTATATATGATCAGGCAGCTAAGTAAGTAAATTTGAATGTCAGTTTTACAAAAAATTCTCCCAAATAGCTTCTTCTTTTTCTGAAAATGGAATGGTTAATACAACAATTAATATGGTTGACTTTACCAATAACTTACATATTTTAAGAAACTGTTTTATTAATTTGCGTGATGTCTAATAAAACACCAACTTTACTAATTAAATCAATTCTTACCAGCAGCTTTAATTCCTGTATTTGTAGCTTCCCTAACCGCCTCAACAAGCTTATCATATTTTGGATTAAACGTCAGCGTAAAAGCACAATCTATAATTCTTCCGTTAATGTGCGTTCCAAAATCAATTTTCGTGACATCATCATACTCCAGCACGGTAGGGTCACCAGCATTCGGCGTGTAATGTGCAGCACAGTGATTTCTCGAACAACCAGTGGGAAAGGCCAAGCCTGCTTTAAGCCCATTTTCCGCAATCAGTTTTCGTGCTGTTTTTTCTAATTCCTCGCAGATTTGGATCATTGTCATGCCCGGCTTCACCCATCTTTGAATGTATTGTCTTGTCTGTCGGTGTGCTTCAGCGGCTAATCTCACCTCGTTGTAAATGTCAGTATTGAGACGATCCAATGCTCGTTTCTCCTCGGACGTAAATCGGTCTTTCGCCGTGCGGTCGTCCTTGTTCACGGGATAATGCATGATTTCACCTTCAGGAAACACTTGGTCAGAGTACAATTCGATGATCGGAATTGAAGGAGGCTCTGTTTGACCACTTTTTTGTGATCCAATCGCACCTCCCCCTCCTTTCTTTCTATTGCGCCTGCGTTTCTTTTTGTCTCCATCACCGTCTTGTTCATTGGGATCGGTAACTTCTACTCCATTTTCTGCTGGGGCTTTTGTGCCTGAGTCAGTTGGTCGTTCTGATGATAGATCTTGAGTCACTCCTTAAAAATTAAGAATAGAAAGAGAATTAGATACACAAGAAGGTCAGAAAAATAATGTCATGATCCGAGAGCAGGTGTACACCTATTGCATAATATGGTAAATGTGTTAAGCGAAATTGGCAGACATTCTGTTCATCCATTCAACTGCTTTAAGCAGTGGTTTTTATCGATTAGAGCAGTATATCTTTCGCAGAAAGATGGCTTTTGATTTTGTTGATGTACATTGATGATTGATAAATATACTGACTAGTTGTCATAAATAATTTTGATATACATTGTAAACTTAGCAGAACAACTTTAACATCTCCTCAAATATCAAACACTTACCAGTCCTTAACTTCCAAAGGGAAATTAAACATTACAGTGTTTCCTAGTCTTTGTAGATATCTTTATCCAAAAGTATATCCAAAATATATACCATGCGTATCAGTATAGAGAGAAGATAAATTATAAAGAGAAAAGAACAAAATGAAATGAAAAGTGAATATTAAAATATTATTTGACAATAAAAAATTCGCAAATTTTTGCCCCCACGTATTACATACCACCAGTTATAATGGAAAAAATAAAAACACCCATTTCATTCTGGAATACTAAATAATTTTCACTGATGCGAGTAAGTTTTATGTCCCTGACAAGCAAAGGCACCCAAGTGTCTCTCCAATTTTTATAAAATTTGGTATGAATGTAGAACACCGAAAAATATTTGACAAGTATTTTTTTTAGCGTCTCGTTTTCGGTTTTGGGGTGTGTAATGGAGGCTCAAAGTTACCCCCAAATACACATTTTTTGCAACATTTCAGAAACGAGAAGAGATATCGAGATCGGTTAAAAACCAGACAGATCGTTCCTTGTTAGCAGCCGTACATTTTAGGTTGAAAAAAGAACAATGGCGCGGCCACGGGTTCGTTAGGGGGTTAAAACATATCAATTTTTCTCACTCCTGCCTTTGTATATCATAAATTTAATTTTTCTTTTTTAATCTTTAAACTACTTGAAAAAATAAAATTTACAGGTTTTTGGATTCTTTTCTAAATGTCTAAATGTACAGAAGACTATTTTTCTTCATATTGTTGGAATTATATTTAATGTCACAATGTATTTAAATTAAAAGTCGTTTGTTATATTAGAATATAAAAAAGTAATATTATACATACAAACAGTAACAGCCAAGAAAGGTCGTGTGTAATTGGTCATGTCGTAAATATAAATTACTTTTTACGTCTTGGCCAACCAATGTGTTTATGATTGCCAATGTACGCAAGTGATTATAAATAAAACTTTAAAAATGAAGTTACATCTGTATACTTATCACTGCCTGTGTATTATCATAAAGTATCTGGTTCTGTTTCGTAGTCAGTTATAATTAGTATCAACACAAAATTACACCATCATTGTTTTTGTATTGCCAACAAGTCATAACAAAACCAAAATCATTCACATCTTATTATGGCCAGTGCCCTACAGATATTGCAACTGGCTAACTGCGAGTCGCGAAAGGAGAAACACACTGGTATTATAATATAATTATATAATTGTATCAGATACAATTGTATCTGATAACTGACGAACAAATTGCTTCCAGAAGCACAAGCCATAAACATCCAAAGGTTGTATAATGCCAGTTGGCACCCTTTGGGATTGTTTTCAGGTATTAAATTGTGTAAACTTAAAGTTGAATTGTGAATTGAAATCCAGGGTGCGGTTTCCTTCAGTGTCGTAAGCGGGATTACTACAGCCACTCAAAATGATGTCAAACACTGTTTGTGCAAGTGCTTCTTCAGCACCATTTTGTGTAGATACAGGTGTACCCTGGTATTGGTTATTTATTAAACTTGTTAATATTGTCAAGACGTTCAATGTATTTAACACAAACAAGGCCAGTCTGGATACGTCATAATTATCTTTAACAATATGCATTGATAACTATTGTTGATAACAATTATAACTGTAACAAATAGTAGAGACACTTTATGATAATACACTTTAGCAGGCTAACCACACTCTTATATAGAGGCAGTGATAGGTATAGAAATGTAATTTTTTTTTAAGTTTTATTTATAATCACTTGCGTACATTGGCAATCATAAACACATTGGTTTGCCAAGACGTAAAAAAGTAATTTATATTTACGACATGACCAATTACGCATCACCTTTCTTGGCTGTTACTGTATGTATGCATCATATTACTTTTTTATATTCTAATATAACAAACGATTTTTAATTTAAATACAATGCGACATTAAATTTAATTTCAAAAATATGAAATCGTCTTCTGTAGTACATAGAAATAATAATAATTTCCCAAAATGGACATTTAGAAAAAATTCAAAAACCCGTAACTTTTATTTTTTATGTAGTGTAAAGATTAAATAAGAAAAATTAAATTTATAATATACAAGAGCAGAAGCGAGAGAAATTGATATTTTTTAATGCCCGGCTTAACATATGGCTGCTAACAAGAAACGATCTGGTCTTTAGCCGATCTCGATATCTCTTCTCGTTTCTGAAATATTGCAAAATATATTTTTGGGGGTAACTTTGCGCCCCCATTGCATACCCCTAAACCAAAAACGGGACACTAAAAAAAATATGTGTCAATGTTTTTTGGGGTTCTACATTCCTACCAAATTTTATCAAAATCGGAGAATTGGGTGCCTTTGCTTGTGAGTAAGCAAGAAAAAAAACAGTGTTATGAAATGCTAACACAGAATGAGATACACAAAAATTATGTAAGGGGTAGTATCATAGTATAAGTAACTTGGAAATTTGCACATAAAGAGGAAACAATTGATCATGAAATGTACATTGAAATTTTCAAAGAAGATAATCGTACTAGTGCTGAAAAAATGGGTTTAGGAAATGACATTGAAATGACTTCAAACCATCGCTCAGGACCAAGATATATTAACCATATTGTGAATTATGAGCTGTATTAAATTCAAAAATCAGAACTCGATATGTTTCAAATAAAAATGGTCTTGAACTTGCACTGCCAAAAGATAGCAAACAATTAAAAGAACGAGATTACAACAAAATTAGTACATTTAACATCACAAATGAAATCGTCTGAGAACTGTTGCGCAGGGCACCAACAGGCATAATTGATATAATACAAGGAATGTACAGAAACAATAAAAAACACGATAAGAATTAACAACAAAGTATGAAGGAAAACAGAGTTGTGGATTTTAAAACCTTTGGCTTAGTAACAAAATTAAACAATGCCACCGCTCTACTAAAACCGAAAAGTTTATTTGCTTGGGGCACATTTCGCCAACCATGTTTTCATTATCAGAAGCGACCAAGATAAATGCTTACAATTTATCAAGCATTTATCTTCCTGGGTGTAACCTGCGTCAAGTAAATAAACTTTTTGGTATTGGTGTAGTGGAGGCATTGTTTAACTTTGCGAATGAAGAAGTTTAAAATAGAAATGTGGAAAATAAATTAAATTGAAATAATGAAACCAATTTTTGCAAATAATATGGTCATAATAGCAGAATCAGAAAAAAACATATAAAACAAAAACAATGATTATAGCGAGACATCGTGAGATAAAAGTAAATGAACAAGTTATTGGATAAGCGATGTTTTAAATATATAGAGGCAATTATAGGAAGCAATGGAAACATAGCAGATACAGTTATAATTAAAACATTAGGAAACACAGGGAGAATGCTTAATAAAATGAAAACGACTTCTCTGAATAAGAAATAAGTGATAAAAAGCATAACGATAAAGACGGTAAGATGCAGAGACGGTAAAGATGGGTGGCAGTAAAATATATGCTGAAGCTATTGAATAGCGACCGAAAACAATGCTGGATGCACATTACTTGAATGAAGTCAACAACAATCCACAACTGCTGAATGAAACAAGTACAGATATGACATTAAAAATCATCGTTCCAATAGAAGCTTACTGAAAAGCGAAGACTGAAAATAGCTCATCAAGTTTGATAGAATGTTTTGTTCACTGCTTTCTTCAATTTCAGCAGAAGAATGTATCATGAATTCTTGCCACCAGAACATATGGTCATTAAGGAGAACTACCTGGAAGTTCTCCACCATTAGATTTGCGGCCTTTAGTTTGAATATCATAACTGTATAAGACATTGAAATTAAGATCCAGTCATTCCAATGGAAGCTTCCTGAAGAATTAAGACTAAAGTTGTGCTTACTTTTCTTTTAAATTCAATGGCATTGAGTTATTTTCATCAGACCATGCAGTCAATAAGGAGTAATAGTACTTCCTGGAAGTTTTTGTTTTATTTGCATAAACCAATCTGAAGAGAACTTCTGAATGTAGCGAAACAACTCATGAGAATTGCACCACAATAATGAACCTGCTCATTCACTGCTTGTTCATACGTTTTTATGTAAAAGTAGCATCGTTATGATGCCTCAAACTCCAAATTGGCAGGATATGGCTTCTGCAACTTTTTTCTAATCCCAAAGGGAAAAAGCTGTTTTATCACGGGGGAACTAAAACCCATACTAAAAATCGCCTTTCAGAAGTGCTTCGAAGATTGGCACAAGCATATTATATCATATGGAGATTACTTTGGAAAAAATCCACGATTTTTTCATCAAATCTTGTATAATATAGCCGATGTCGAACATAATTGTTTTTATTAACCAATAAATAAAAATACAACCAAAATCCGATAAGCGAAAACTAAACAATTACCAAATACGTATCTATTTTCAATGACATTTATTTTTGAAAGTGTTTTCACTCCCGCCTTTTTAGCTTAAAAACTTAACAAAAAAAAGCAGCACTACCAACTTTAGCAGCATGCGTTTGGTTGAAATTGAACAAAAGAAAATAATACCCGTCAGTCAAGTTTCGTAAACCGCGCAATTATTATTTCGCACCAAAGTAATAAAACACCACGTGTAAGAATACGTTAAGAGCACTACTACGTTCTCACCAGTTTTCTTTTTATTTTTCTTCTTTTTTTTCTTTTTGGCAGCTTCGTGAGTGGATGCCTCGCCTTCTAATTTCCCAATTTCACGGTTTTCGTCGTTTTCATCTTCATTTTCCTCCAGAGGGGACTCGGTTTTTACGGCGGCCATTTCTTACGAAGTAAAATATGAACAAGAACCTTTCAGCTTGTCTCAAACTCGTTGCGGAGACAACAGCGTGAAGTTAGTACGAACGGCGCTACCAGCCCCACCGATGACTGACGTTAAATATCCCTACTAATTTGTAATGTGCAGGTTTACAATTTACAAGCTACAAAAATGTAGCTTTTCAATTTTTGTCTATTTAAACCCATTATGATACGGTGAAAAACGATTATTTAAAATTCAAATTATTAACAAAAAACGTGTCTTGCTAATACCATTACGCAAAACAGAATCAATAGCAGCAAAATTAATCTTGTCTCTGCTCATATTAGAAACTAATTTTACTTAATAAAATCCAAAAAGCTTTTTTGATTTACAGTAAAACATTCACACCTATGTACTTCACTGAGCAATATAATATATCCATAGCTGTTATTTTGTACTACTAAATTACGATTTTTTTACTACACTAAAGCCGTAAAAATTTCAAAAATATTTGTAATATAAACACCTGCACTCAGATGAATGTTAAAAGATAATCCGCTACCAACCAAACAATCGAATACTTTTCAACTACGCGTTTTTATTAATCAATCTGCTACATTCAAGGTGTTTATCAGACCTTGCTCGAGCTGTGGCAATACTGTAACAAATGTAGGTGAGAAAGGTGTTACAGTATCAACGCTAGTCATTTAATAGCTCCAGCACTATTGGTTATGTTGCCTTATTATAATAATGCTGAATTGTGGAAATGGAACCTTTGGCTTTGTAACAAGTTAGTCACTGGTTACCACTTCACGAAAACGATATTAAATAGCTCGATACGCATTTCGTCGACCAAGTCGACATTATCAAGAGCAACCAGGAAAAATGGGTTATTTTTTATTTTATATTATTTATATTTTTATTGGACACTTAATGTTAAACAATGTCATCACTACTCCAAAACCGAAAAGCGTATGTTCGACGCACGTTTCGTTAACCAAGTTGTCATCATCAGGAACAATGAAAAAGAGAGTTCTGGCCTCTACTGCCGTGTTATTTAATACGGCAAAACCGTGTTAAATAACAATAGCGACACCAAACTGCTTCACACCAAAATGTGAAAAAGAATACTCCACACACGTTTCGCTAACCAAGTTAGCATCATCAAGGGGGATAAAAGACTGAGTCTTTCATATTTTATTATTTTTATTACATTTTTGTTTTATTTTATTTTATTATTGTTATTATATTTATTATCGTTCTGATACGCTTCCCTGAGGAACCCCATGCAGGGAATGAAAATGGAATTATATGTACCTGGTGCATCTTTAATTTTTCTTCAAACTCTAAAGACCCAGATTGTCATGATGCAATGAACAAAAAAAATCACTTGGTTTGAACAACAATTAATAATAAATTTAGAAGAACCTTCTACTATTATTGTTATGGATAATGTCAGTTATGACAGAACTTTAGAGGATAAAACACTTAATACCGGCTGGAAGAAAAAAGACCATTTGACGAAATACTTTTAAAATTATAATTGTTTGAGGTACTGCAACTACATACATCTCCAAAAACGTATATTGCTAATATACAGGGTGACAATTATTGGGCTATATAAAGAGAAACCTTGATAACTTTTGAACTGTTGGCCAGATTCAGTTAAAACTTGGCGGTTGAATGCAGGATTTGTTGGGATTAAAAAAAATTTTAATCCCAACAAATTATTTTTTTCGAAAATTTTTATTTGTTGTTGAGCGATCCCCATCCGAACGAACACCGAATGAGAAAAAAATTTTTTTGTAAAAAGAAAATTTTTTTCCAAATAATTTCTTTCAAACAAATTTTTTTTGTGAACTAACACCGTTTGAACGAGCGCCGGATGGAAATACTTTTTTTAATCTTAAAAAAAATTTGTTTTTTCGTGATCGTTCAGAAAATTTTTTTTTTGAAAAGATTTTTTTGGCAAAATATTTTTTGAAAAATATATCTATATTAGAAAAGTAAGAGGTCTTTTTAAAGTTGTTTTTATTTCTTTATAGCAGAATAACATAATGTATTTAAGGGGTCATGTCTAGTTGATTAACAAAATATTGATACTTTCGAATATTTGTTTTGAATTTGGAATTGTGAAATTTGACAATTTACTCATGTCATAGTTTGTATACTTTTATGGCGAACCTGGTATATGAGAGTTAAAGACCAGAACATGACGTCACAAGCTGTGAATGACGTGCATCGCCTGCTTGCCTATAGTTCATTTCAGTTTCAAATACGAAACTGGTAAGTAGCTCAAGGTAAGTTAATTTCCTTTTAACAGACGCGGCGTCTAGCCTGTCGCATTATACCTTTTTAATTGTACCTGATGCCCCGTGTCTATTTTCGATCACTTTCTGTGCTGCCGTAAATACTTGATTCATCGAGTAATTTGGTGTGAATGTCTTACGATGCTCACGATCATCTCTAAAGCTCACGTCATCGTTTTCTTTATCCGATATTGTCCGAAGAGTCTTCAGTCTTTTTTGTTTTTCTAGTTTAAGTTACGCTGTGATGCCAAAGGTATTCAGATTCCAACTGTTCAAAATATAATGATCGTTTAATCGAATTTTAGTTCAAATTTTAACACAAATAACTGGTAAAATTCTATATTGAAGTATTCTTATCGAACTTTTCGTTGGCACCGCTTACATGTCTTCTTTTATAATTTGTAATCTTAACAGGGAACCCAGAAAAGGTACCAAACTGACTTCAAGCAGTTGTGGAAAAATGTCAGTATCGCCAAACTTTTCGCCGACGCAGCCCAACTTGAAACCACCAAAAACAAGGATGTAGTTACTCAAGTGTCTGAATTCCGCAATATTACCAAAGAGAGTATTATATATAAAGAAAGTAATGTAGCTTTCTTAAAATCTCTCCAAAGTAGATAGGCTCATTCTACAATTTTTCATTGCCACCCTTCAGAATAAGGCTAATTAAGGAAAAAAGGAAAATACACAAGGACTTGTGTATTTCCTTTTTCAAAATTTAGTGACCGAGTGTAGAGTTGACGCGTCCACAAAGGCTTGTCACAAAATCAATGAAAACAAAGGTAGATAATATTGACAAGAAATAAAAAGACTATCAAAGTGCAACAAAAGTGAACAAAACTTCAACACACGAAATACGTATTTTTTTAGTAAAACAAACAAATTTATTTTTAGGGCTATATTGAAGGCACATATAAAACAATAACACTTAAGAGCCATCTGTAATTGAAGAGCAGAACTCTCAGAAAATTATTACCAATGTAGCCTGTAAAACTGACTGGTTGTATAGAAAAACGAATAAAATAATGAAGTGGTAGGAAAAAAAATGAAATCCATTTAATATGATATATATCAATTTAAATATTCCCTATAAAAATAATACGTAAACTAGTCTGTAAAAATCATCTTTTTACTTTCTCTTAAGAGAAAAAATTGCATTCGCAAAAAATCGATGTTCAAATTTTGATGGATCTTGACGAATTAGGCTATTTGTAATCTATGCTATTTTTGGTAGTTAGTCCGTCCTTCCGTCTGTAAGTCGTTTTTAGACTGCCACATTAGACTGATTAAAACAATACTTTACACACAAGCTAATTATTATATAATCTGGTCACAGTAAGGATTTCGTAAAAATTGTCCATATGTTTGAGGTACTTAACCTAAAATTTTTTTTTATTTTTTTACAACTTTTTGTAACAAAATATACTTTTGTAATCTACAATTTGTGAGTAAAAAATTGTAAAGATAATATATGTTTAAAGTCAATAGTTCTCGAGATGGGCGTTATTTCGTATTTTTGTAAAAAACATGACAGCTGTGAATGCAAAATTTTTCTAAGAAATTTTCTCATAATTATTGCTCTTTCTAGGAGAAAATGTTTCAAATAAAAGTTGCATCACATGGAACTGTTCACAATTTGAAACTATTTTCGAATATACAGTGTTCGGCTTATTCTAAAAACTACCCAACATCAGATTTTTAAATGGAACACTGTATTATCATATTTTTTTAAATCCTTATAAAACTTGAGGGCCACTTTAATTATTATTATATCTTATAAGTTAGTTATTATACATTTTTGGAAAAGCATGACAGGTGCGAATGGATTTTTTTATATTTAAACCAGGGGCAATTTAAGAGAAAGCCATATACGATGTACATCTTCTAGTTTTAAGTATTAAGGCGTTTTTATTATGAATTTCTTTCACTACATATTCCATATATAGTAAATACTTCTTCTGAATTAACGGAGTTAATTATTTATTTTTTCTTTCACTTGCAATTAAAGTTAATACGTTTAATATTATTGAAAACAGTGAATTTTAATGTAAGATCTAATCAATTTCATGAACATATTTGAAATCTACTAACAAAATCTTAGAAAACTGCTTAATATAATAAGATAATGTAATAGGAAAATTTAATGATTCAGTCATGGGACCTATTCACTTCATCTGTAATTTCAGAAATGTCTTTAAATGTTTTCCAGCATTTTGAGAATGTGTACGATAGCAAATAGCTATCAAGTTTACAATGGCATATTTAATTGCTAGATTCTTCAACATATCGTTGATCTGTGAATCATTTCCTGCAATGCTAGCAAGAGCGTTATGCCTGTAATATAACCGTAAGCTTAAAGACATTTTGATACGTTGGTTGTATAAGAGGCGTGGCGGTGGATAGGTAGAAGAAACATTTTTATTGTTTGCCCAGCTTTGTTCTTCAATTCTTCTCCCAGAGAATGAACAGATGTGATTTATTACTTCACTGTTATAATACCTCAGAAATTAAACTGGAAACTTTGTGTGTATCTTGAGCAAGCACTAAAAGTAAAATATTCATCTGATTTAACCATTCCGTAATGTTAACAAGGTAGCAGTGGGATTATAAAGAAAAGTAGCGTGAGCCACATGATAGTGTGAGCCACAAACTTGAGTTAGGTATTATTACTAAGTCGAGGCTAACAGAGTATTCGTCACATCACTAGTCAAAACTATTTCGAGAACATTCTCTTCACGTTTGCCGCCTCATTGCGAGCGTCATATGAAGCATTGAATTTGATTTACATAAAATTCAAAACACAATACTCCATAAAAAATAATTGGTTTTTTATGTTCCCCAAAGGTATAGGCACCTGTCACTCTGTAGTATAAACATTTAAATAATCGCTTGCAAATAATTAAACAAAAATATCTTACATTATGTTCCGGTCAGTTTTTCTTGTTTTCTGTGTAATTACAATAGATTTGGTGGCGGTAGGTAAAGTTTATTAAATTTACGTCTGTTGTTTTTAGTACTTTATATTTGTAAAATATTGGTATGTTTTTGCAGCCTGATCAAACTCTATTAGTTGATTCCCAGCCAATACCAAAGCCAGAGCCAATGTCAATACCAGGGAAAATGCCAGTACCAATACCAATACGTGATACTCCAGATGACGCAGATATCAGCCAAAGGTCCAGTTTGGACTTAGTGCACGCATTAGAGAACATGTTTCCTGTTGATGTGGGCGGCTCACGTCAAGTTCGCAGTGCAGACGATTGCGTAAATTAAATAAAGTACTGTTTAAAGAAAGATTTTCACTATTGTATTTTATTAAAACTAATTACATAATAATAATTAATACATAATAACCTAATAAGAGTTAAAAGAGAACTTGAAAAATGAGACATTATACATATTTATAGTACAATCACAAGAAAAGAACTAAAACTAGTCGTATCTCCATTTTAAGTATAAATATAAGTTATCGTGTGAAAGGGTGTAACTAAAGAATGTGATTTATTTTAGGATGAAGTTCAAGATTCCTTTGAAAATCAAAAAAGAAAAAATTACGACAGGCATTAACAAAATTCGAACTAGATTAAATCTTCATTGTAGAACTGAAGAAGCCAATTAATTTTTTAACAAAATCCATTACAAATTCAATAATAACCTTTGATTTAATGCATGTACACCGACGGATTATAACAGTTTCAATCTATTACACGTTAATTAGATGGTTACCAAATTTAAAATGTAGGAAGTGAGAAGTGAGTGTGTTGCAGCTCTGCAACCACACATGTTTAAGGGATAAATTACAAAGAACGAGTAGAAGTTGCACCACACATGACTTCCTCTTATCTGGTGAATTATAGTGTTTTGCAATCTCTTCAAAAACGCGTGTTATAATTAATAACTGGTTGTAAGTTTGTTTGACATTTTAATTCAACGTTTACAGATACAAGTTATTGTTTTAAAATTTATTGCTCAAATATATATAACACAAGTACACATAAATTAATAACAAACACCTTTCAGTAATAATAATAATAATGGCTTATTATCTTCTATTTTTTCACTCTATTCTTTGCTTTCATCCCTTTCTTTACACCTGATTTTGCGCCCCCAATAATATTTTTGAACTTTCCTGAATTCTTCATTTTTTTCCTACAAGGTTTAAATATTAATAATCTGAGTTATATTTCCAAATAACGATGTTACCTTTTATTAAGCGCACTACGCATTAACGGCAGGTATGCGTAAGGATCTAGGTTTGATTTCTTCTTAACATCTCCTTTAGCCTTTTTCGCTTTATATTCACCGCCGGGGGTCTTCACGGCCGATGATGTAATTTGCCTGATAGAAAACAAACAAACAATCACTATTGATAACATTTGCCATAAGTAATCCTACTTTACCTATGAATGCCTGAACCTCCTGCTTTATATTTGCTATTGTGGCCCATTGAACTGACCCCACTTTTAACACTACCAGCTTCACTGCGTTTTCTCTTACGACCACCAATCAGAATGGCTTCAGCTTTGCTTTTATCATCATCGGAATCTTCCGAATCCGAATTGAATCCAAATGATTTTTTCTTATCTGAACTGGAATCTCCTTCATCTTCAATGATTAATCGCCCATCTGATGAAGTTTTGAAACCTCTATCTTTTTTCTTGTCCTCTTTAGTAACTTGTTGAGGCAAGGATGGTTTAGTAACTATACAAAAAAGAGTAATAATATGGAAAAGATCCTACTTTATAAAAAATAAAATAAATAATAGTTTTACCAACCCGTAATCCTATTAGTAACAGTTGGATCTTTAAAATCAACAATATCATCAATATCCTCAGTAATCCAAGCAGGCTTTTGTTTCCTCTTAGGTTGTTTATGTTTTGGTATATCTAGTGATATATCGTCTATATCTGAATCTGAATCGGCCAATATTTCCTCAACACTAAAAAGGAAATGTAAACAGAAATCTCAGAAAAATATTATTCTACTACCTCTTTGGTTTAGATTTAATCAAAAATTCTTCCTCATCATCGTCGCTTTCGTCGTCTTTTCGTTTTCTGTCTTCTTTCGTTCTCTTCTTCCTAGCATTTAATTTTCTCAGATTTCTTAACCGTTTGTACATAACTGTGTCATTCACTGGAACGTGAGGTGTGATGGCTTCGCAGCCGTACTTTCTTACAAATTTGTCCAATATGTCACGTAGCTTCATGCGGAAGTGGCGTTTGCAATCGTCTGTCATGGTACATATGGCCTTTATCTATAAGGGTAGTAAAAAATTAAATTTCGACTTTTGGAATTTAAAATCAAAAGTATATTAACTTACAATGTCTCCTAAAGATGCTCCTACAACAGGACTTGGTAGACTCGAACTGTAAACTTTGACAAAACTTAAACAGGATGCAACGACCTCTCTGCTACGTGATGTCATCAATGTGCAGATCATTGTTAATATTTTTTGAATGTTGTCTTTACCCAAAGCGCCTAAAAAATTTTATATATTGAGTAATTTTATACAAATTAATACAAACTTTATAGTTAATAATTTATTAACTATCGCAATGTGAATGTGAACGTAAATTAATAATTTAATAATTTGAAATGCATTTATAACCATTATAAATATAAATTATAGCAATCTGGAGTCCCAACTGATATAGGGAAATGATGTACATATAAAAACTTTTTAGGTTCTAATAGAGATGGTGCTGATTGTGGGAAAATTTAATTTTTGCATTGGCAAAACTAGGTCTGCTTAAATTGTACACAATTACAATTACACTAAACTACACTACACAATTTTGAGTTGGTATTGTTTGCTCTTAGGCTATTTAAATACACTTTATGAAAATACTATGAAATTCTAATTGTATAGGAATACTCCGATACTGTTGCTATCACATTGAACAATGGATTTAGTTGATGGTGCCATATTATCAGAAAATATTAGTAAAATTAGATGTTTGTAGAAGACTTGAACCACTTCAGAATAGACTAGGTCTAAAAACAGGAATTAAATATTTTTTGGGTGTTCGATTACAAAAAAGAAAACTAAGGAAGTACAGTATCAGGTAATTCTTACCTGAAAAATTATGTAGAGCAGAAGTCAAAGCTAAAATCGCACAACTAATCATCTCCGTTGTTCCACCCAATCCAGCAATCAACATATTTACAAACTCTTGCAATTGGTCATGTTTTTGCAATATCAATCCAATAGAACGCAGCAACTCATATGCGGTTGCTCTGCACTTCTCGTTTATATCCTTACAACACAAAATAGCTTCTGGGACAACTGTCTTAATCAAAGTGCTTTCGTAGTCCAATTGAGGCTGAGCAATTATCAAGTAATTGAAGCACCTTAGCCTCGCTGCTTTGCTGGACACCGCTGCAGAATCCAGTGATTTCTTCAAGAGACCTTGGACGGCTTTACGGTTATTTTTAACAAAGTTCTTGCAGCCGTCACTGTTGCTTCCGCATATTTCTTCCAAAATTCTATAAGTTTTCTTTTGCTCTCGGTGATTTTTGAGTTGTGGAAGTCGTTTGATATATTTCTCATAGAGGCCTGTTATCTCTTCTTGCGTTTGGTAAGATATAAGTACACGGATTAAGTCCATGATACTTTCATTTAAGAAAATTTGATCAGGTTGGTCACTTGTGGTTTCTAATTTTTCTACCGCATTTTGAAACAATTGCACTGTTAATTCTGATCTAGAGATCGATAGGTACGTTTTAATTGTGTCTAAAGCTGCTAGACGTTGTCCTTCTTCATCAGTTCCTAAAGGTTTCGTAGTATAAACGTTAAACAAAATTGGGAGGTAGTTTTTGTCAAATCTTGCCATTTCGTTTAAATCTTCTTTATTATCAGTTTCCTTCGCATAGTTAATTAACTTTCTTAGGCAAGCCATCACCGATAGTCTCAGTTCTTTACGTTCTGAAATTGCTGTACCCAATATTTTTGCTATGTTCTAAAACAAAACAGGAAGAGGATTTATATATATACACACAACACAACAATATTGTAGTTAGTATAAACAAATGGTTATAATTATGCATCCTAATTGTACAGCATTTGACAGTGTAATGCATTTGCATTGCTTTTGGATAAAAAATAAATAAATAAACCCAGCAATAATATATTTTCAAATTCAAACGCAGAACAAATAGTCAAATACTATATTAAGAAACATAATTGTATGCACATTTTTGAAACACGTATCTGTAGCTCTAATATGCTATGTTTCGTGTTTTACACTATACACATCACTATTGACTGTTAATGAAATGCAGGAATGGCCATAAATTATTATGAAAATATTGTATTTATAAATTATAACTCTTTTGTAAAATCGCCAAAACCTTTGAAATAATCGCTCAAAATTCAAGATTTTGTGCAGTACGCAAAACAAGTCAATAAATATGAATTTATATATTTTAGATAATCGCCTTTAATTTTTAACATTTGAGAAACTAGCGTTTTCTATTGAAAAATTGATTTTCAATAGAAAATCAACTTTCTCAATCAAGTCAAGTCCCAGATTCCTGTTCTAAGAATTTGTCTATCGTAGTTTGGTAGTATTGTGATATTTTTGTGTCATTAAAAAGTAACCAGATCATGACATTTCAAACACAGGCGTTCGTGAACTAAGTATTTCTTTGTTATTCGTACGTTTCAAAATGTTTGCTATAATTTATTATTAACTAGAACTGTATCATCTCTTTAGTCGATATCAAACAAAATAATTGTCTTCAGAACTGCAAAATTAAAATTTCCTGTTATTTAATAGTAAATTAATTTTGTTACGCTGCTGATTTTCTCAGTTGTGGCAGTTAGGGTGTTTTATTTTAATCATTACCATATTTAGCACGTTTAGTTGCCCAATCAGCTGCGGTCATGTGGGACTTGGATGTTTCTGAAAACCTTATATATAAATATGTATATTTTTTTTAGCGGGCCAATTTATTATAGTTCCAATTGTTAAATTTGAAATTAATTTTTGATTCAAATTTCTAAAAATGACAAGCGATACACATAAAAATCACCCTTCTGCGAGCCATGGGTTTTATACCACTGTATTAGGATGTTATTTTATTATGTACATATATAATTAAAAGATTTAATGTGAAAACTAGCACCTGATCTTTCTTAGAATAATTATTCTTGGTGATCATGACATTTCGCAATTTTTTTTTAATTTAAAATGTTTTCTTTTATTGAAAATAATGAAGAGTTCGATGCGATGCAACTTTCCTTGTAGTTTTACTATTATGAAATGCTTATTTTGATGAAACCATATCGTGATTAGGTGATATGCAAGATATAGTTCTGATTAGTCTAATATGGCAATAATTACAACTGCCACAGACGGACAACCTGATAAACAGATCAACATCGGAAAAGAGCCTAGGTTTGCTGCAAATTGTACAATTCGTCAAAATATATCAAAACATCAACATAGAATTTTTTGCGAATACAATATTTTCTCTTTGTACCTATCGGTAAGAGAAAGTAAAACTGGCGATATAATAAAGACATTTTTATTCTGCACTATTATAAATATTAAATTATAAACATCCTGCACATTAAATTATAAACATCCACTATTATAAACATCCTGCACTATTATAAATATTAAAAAAAAATTGATTTGTTGTTGACTGTAATCTGTTAATAAAGTTCCTGTACACACAACTTTTCCTACCTTGAAGTTGGAGCTGATATCTGTAGGTGAAGAACAAAAGCTTGGTAACAAGTTCCATAATTGCAAGTACAACAACTCGGAACTGTGTGAGCCGATTCCGTCATTTTTTTCAGCTAACAGCGACGATCGTTTGTGACAGTAGATTGCTAATGGTAATATGCCATTAATCCAAAAGTTTAAGGTGGTCTGTTTAATGTTTTCCTTGAGGACTGGAAGCAGCCAAGAACGGTCTAAGTTCAGTTCACCATTTTCTCTCTATAATCAAAGTAAAAAAAAAAAAAAAATGGGGTAAAAATAATTTAATTAGTTTCTTAACAATATAAGCATTTTCAAAATTAACATTTTCTTTTAAAACTAAACACTTTACCTTTAAACTAATAATGTTTAAAACAATTTCTGGTCCCATTGATCTTATGGCAGCACCTACTGCATGTTCCAATTCGTTGTTATAGCTGAATTTATAAGAATCTCTTAGTTCAGATAAAGACTTTAAACAAGTAGAAAGTAAATCACTGCACGTTTTACCGCCCACCTAAAAAATACAACAAAGTATTTTCCATGCAAACAGTTTAACAAACGAATCTTACTTCGAACATAATTCCCACTACATGTAAAACTTGATGCCAAGCACTGTGATACTGATAACCCAAACAACTTTCAATTGTTTCAAAGCATGTGGCTATCTTTGACTTTTGTTTTTTCAGCAATTCTTCGTTTTCAGTCATTGGTGCGACTGCGTCTTGTAACAGAGCTTCTAAAGTATGCGTTGCAGCCGTTAAAATTTCAGATTTGTCAGAAAGCCATAATTGGGTAACTGTACTGAATATTTTCGGCAGCATTTCACAACATATATTTAGGTTAACACTACGATAAATGAAGTCAGAAAGACCATAAAATAAAAGACACATATACTTACTCGGCTAGATAGATATGGGCCTGTTTCATCACCACCAACCAAGCTAGGTTTGGTTGTACATCTAATAGAGCAGGTTTATAGTCATATAAAGCTGATATAATTTGTGCATTTAGTTTTGCTGGTACTACAGCTTTTTGTGTTGAAAATAATGAGTGAAATACTTGTAATCCGCAAGAGGTTATTAGATGATTGTGTAAGCTGAGGAGCCGCAGAATTATTTCAGATGATTTCTGCAATTATGATTATACAATTAAGCTTATCTACATTCTTTTTGTCCAACAATATTGGACAATTTGACATGGCATGTACACCCATATGCATTTTAGGACAAGCTTGTTAATATTAATTAATGTGTTGTAGTATAACAAAAACTTTAAAAATTGTGGTCTTTTCCCCCATAACTTAATTCCTGCCTGAAAGGAGTAATAATTAGAAATACTATTTATCCAAATGTAGATTGTGTGATTTAAGGAAGAAACGAGATTGCACACCTTCCTCAATCAATGAGCAGGAAAATAAAAAAGGTCATTATTTATTATTTGTTTACCAATATCACTTTCTTTCCATAACTAACCTTATTGAAACATTTTTTGTACTATTGTATTCAAACAAACTTGAACAATAAGAAAATCAGAGCAAAAAATCTAAAAACCTTATAATGTGTTTTATAGTGCAGTTTGTAAAGTTTAACCTGTTTCAAGTATAAATAAAGAAAATCCATTACCTTCATGTGAAGTTTGGAAAAATGATGAATCGTTTCTTTCAATAAACCTAAAGTGTGTAGTATTGTAGTCTCATTGCTTTGCAGAGATGAAATGATTACAGCATCGGACTTTCCACCTAGGCAAGTGTTCAAGGTATCTTCACAAAATTCAGCCAATTTATCAGCAGCAGAATTGAATTTTCCATCTTCAAAACAATCCGACTTTAAAATTAGCGAAATAGATTTTTGCGCTGCCTTTCTCCACTAAAAGAAAACATTGAATAAAAAAAGAATATGCATACAATATACTCTCACACCTTTGGTTTGCTATGTATACTAAATGGATTGATCAAAGTATAAAATAGCTTTTGTGTTTTCTCATTAGACCACTCAACTAAATCCAAGGCCCTTAAAACAGCACCTATTACACCCATTATTGATTTAATAATAACATTATTATCCGATCTAATATAATCATTTAAGATTTGAAGCAATCTATCTGTTACGTCGTCAAAATTTTTCCTTAAAACAGCAACAGGAACTTGACGTACTCCCATATCCATCAACGCCAGCGTAGCAGCGATTTGCATTTCATTCTTTTGTTCCGATTCGAGAAGGGTTTCTAAAGTTGTCCACTAACAATGCAACAGAATTTCCAAACAATTTTTAATTTTATTTTAATTCGTCTGACATACCAATGAACAGTAATATTTTGTACTAGTCTCCGAGCCTCCGTTCTGTTTGATGACTTCTGCGATCGCTGCCAAAATCGCCAACATTTCTTTGTGTAATGCCGAATCAGATCTAAACACTTTCAAAAATCTATTATAGGACATGTTACTGCAATCTGACCATTCAGAAGCAAACGATTGTATAGTTTGGTACGAACTATAACTTGAAAGGCTTTCATCGTCCATGGCTTCCGATTTGACACTTTCTGATTTTGTCGTCCAGGTTTCAATGGCATCGTGACGTCTTAATGCTTCATATGTTAAAGTGCTAGAACCTAAATTTTTAATGGATAATGAATATTAGAAAATTATATAGAGGATTAAACTCATTTAAGAACATATCAATGTACATGCGCCAACAAGATAGACCCAATAAGTACTACCATCTTTAGGATCCAGACCGTTACATCAAAATATTCTTGCTCTTGAAAGTAATTACTTCTGCATTTTTAAAAACTTGAAAATAGTCTTGAATCTTGAAAGCAGCAATAAGTTGAAAGCTTTGAATCTTGAAATGAAAGCTTTGAATCTTTCGTTTAGTTTTATTTTTAAATATTAGAATTATTTTATTTTAGACTGACCTTACCTTGCCCCTGATTTAAATATAAAAACTAGTTGATGTGTACATCCCACATGACTTTCTCTTACCGTGATCCTATTTTAATTATGACAACGCAATTTCGCAATGTGTTTTAGAAAATATTGAAGAAATATTTTAGACCTAGGGTTGACTGTTCTAAAATCTGAATTTGTGTAATTTTTAAAGTAAACCAAACACCCTGTATATTCAAAAATAGGTTCAAAATTTCGAGTTCGATGCATTGCAACTTTTATTTGAAAATTTTTTTCCAATCAAAAAAGCAACAGTCCTAAATAAAATTTTATATTCGTACCACTCATCTTTTTTCAAAAATGTCAAATAACACCTAAACGGTACAACTTGAAGCTAATGTATAATATTTATATAGTAATATTATATTTAAAATATTATTATATTCAAAATATAATATTTATATTTATAT